>JARKHS020025875.1:22500-27500 GCA_030143305.2 Amblyomma americanum | reverse complement strand
GAACAAAAGTTAATGGCATGAGGCTGCACTCTGTATTTCTTTTTATTTTGATGTTTTTATTTTCGTTACCAGAAAGTGTATAAAGTGATTTTGGTCTCTTTGTAAACCGTCACATATTCGGTGTCACTCGAGTGCAGGTCAGTAACGAAAAGACATCATTACGACGTACTGTTGTCAAGGCTTCTCATGAAAACGCGTAGAAAGCTGCATATTTTTTGCGGCACTATTCAATCAACTAATCAATCGTCTCGAATGAGAAGTAACGATGGGCATAAGAAGTAGAGGGTACGGTTGTCACCGAATTTGACAGTGGTCAACAAACAGCGACTCATTCAGCCTCAATGTTGAGATTCAATGGATCGCAATCTCGGGAAAATAATGTGTAAGAAATCCTTCTGCGGCACTGTTATCAAAGGGACTTGCGTATTTCTGTGATATCTGTTACTAGTTTGTCTTGTTCTTCGCTGATGGACAGACTGTGATTCTTTGACATAAAAACCACCTTTCCTTTCGGCAATATAAATCATGGTTGGAAGTTGTCCGCCGTGGCCGCCCAGTGGTAAGGACCCTCGGCTACTGAGCAAGACTTTCCTGGTTCGAACCCGGCAGCGGCGGCCGCGTTTCAACGGAGGCAATACGCAAAGGCGCCCGTGTGCTGTGCGATGTCAGTGCCCGTTAAAGATCCCCAGGTGGTCGAAATTATTCCGGAGCCGTCCACTACAGCACTACTACTACCCGATTTTTTCAGGATTCGGGCGGTGGTTTCGCTGACACCTCCGCCCGAATCCTGAAAAAATGGGTCTGCAGGTTGCGCACAAGCCCACAAACACTGTTGCGCTTTGCCTTAATTTTTCCCAAAGACCGGCCGCCGGGAGAAAGAGCCCAAGGCATTGTCTACCAAATTCCATGCGCCGACTGCGACGCAATCTACATCAGCGAAACAAAAATTTTCAAAGAAAGAATTCGGCAACATAAGAACGACGTCCGCAATTTCGCAAGACAGCGCAATCCAGTAGCCGAACATTCCGAGGACTCCGACCATAGAATCAACTTTGAAGGAACCCGCATCCTCGGAACCGAAACAAATTACCACAAAAGGCTCCTTCTGGAATCATGGCATATCCAAACCACCCCGAACAATATCAACCGCAGAAAAGGAAACCTGCCCCCAGTATATGCCTAGGGACTTCGCTCTTCAACGCAACGAAAAAAAGTCGCCATTCAGCACCTCCGAGTAGTGCGCCGACGTGACTAACAGCCTAATCCCCACTCCCCCCACTCACCTCCCCTCTCCCTCCCCCGCGCCTTTCGCGACACAGCTGTCGTTCTTTTCACCCCCCTCCCATCCATACTTAAAACACGCTAGCAACTGCCCTATTACGGAAGAACGGACGGACTGGCAGGCAGGCAGGCAGGAAGGCAGGCAGGCAGGCAGGCAGGCAGGCAGGCAGGCAGGCAGGCAGGCAGGCAGGCAGGCAGGCAGGCAGGCAGGCAGGCAGGCAGGCAGGCAGGCACACACACACACACACACACACACACACACACACACACACACACACACACACACACACACACACACACACACACACACACACACACACACACACACACACACACACACACACACACACACACACACACACACACACACACACACACACACACACACACACACACACACACACACACACACACACACACACACACACACACACACACCCCCCCTCTCTCTTGAGGTGTACTACGAGTACAATGTGTTCGTGTTTTAGACTTTCCACTGACTGTAGGAGCCAAATCTGCAGTTATATATTTTTTTTATTTTAAGCTCTTGTCCATGCTTTTCTATTCCAAGCGCCTTTCATAGGTACATAATGTCGCGGCGCGATCGGAAGTTCAATAATCGCACAGCGATTACACCTTAAAAATTTGTTACTAAAAAGCCGAAGCTGGCAGTGGCACAGGACGGAGCGCTTGCGCTATTCCAGCGCCCATTAAGTCATCACTTGTTCATCGTTGATCGCATCGTATTCTTCAGCTGGCCGCCGCGTAACATTTGGTGCGAGCTGCTGGGTCATCGTCGCCATCCTGGTCCCGCAGCCTAGTCGTCCTGAGTCAGCCGTGGTCCTCAGCCGTCTGTTCATGGGCTGCGTCGCCCGACCGTGCCCCAGCCTTTCAGACCCTAACCAACTTCGCCGTTGTTTACCATTGCCCCGTCCCGCGCCCCGACAACTCGATACGACAAACTGATCCCGACGCAAGGTCCCGACCTACCGAACCCACCGACCCGAGACACCGCTTACATCTGAAGACACCGTTCCCTGGCCCATGCCGCTCACCGCGTCCTGGGGCCTGTGCCTTCGGCTCCCGGAGACCTGCGGCCCGTAGGCTTCGAGAACCAGGAATTATTCGGCCACCTTCTTCATCATGGCGGCCAGCACCACACAACTATATTCTTACTGTCCAACCATCCTCTCAAGCCCATCACTATTTCGCGCTTCTCTGTCACCGATCGGGACGATGGCTCGTTGGCCCCCGGTAGTCTTACGAAGAAGACGAAGCTGGCAGTGGCGCGAGACGGAGTGCTCCTGATAGGCTAGGGCCTATTAAACCATCTGTTGTCCTTCGTTGATCGCCTCGCATTCTCGGGCTGGCTGTCACGTAACAATGCGCTTCAGCAGGCGAATTAGGTCTGTCTTGCTTTGCAACGCCTAGTTCTGCTTTAAATCCTTCTTGTATAAGCAGCTTCCCCATGCGGAAATATGCACCGGTGCATGTGACACTTTATGTAGCCAGTATTTTCATGCCGAAATGAAATGCGATAATAATACAGCTTGGCTTTCGGTAATTTTAGAAAGTGCAAGTGCATGGGCAGACAGTTACAACCATGAAGATATATGTAGCACGAATGAGATAGACAGGTAGGAGACACGCAAAGAGCGTTAAATTGGTTTTTGGGCAAGGAAATGGCGCAGTATCTGTGTGACATCTTGTTAGACGCCTTCACCGCGCCGTAAAGGAATGGATGCAGGCGGGAATTAGGGAAGAAAAGTAAAAAGAGGTGCTGGTAGTGGACGGCTCCGGAATAATTTCGACCACCTGGGGATCTTTAACGTGCACTGACATCGCACAGCACATGGGCGCTTTTGCGTTTCGCCTCCGGTGAAACGCGGCCGTCGCAGCAGGGTTCGAACCAGGAAACTCTTGCTCAGTAGTCGAGGGTCCTTACCACTGGGCGGCCGCGGCGGGCAACTTCCAACCGTGATTTATATCGCCGAAACGAAAGGTGGTTTTTATGTCAAAGAATCACAGTCTGACTATCAGCGAAGAACAAGACAAACTAGTAACAGATATCACAGAAATACGCAAGTCCCCTTGATAACAGTGCCGAAGATGGATTTCTTACACATTCCTTTCCCGAAATTGCGATCCATTCAATCTCAACATTGAGGCTGAATGAGTCACTGTTTATTGACCACTGTCAAATTCGGTGACAACCGTACCCTCTACTTCGTATGCGCAATCCAATAGCCGAACATTCAGAGGACTCCGACCATAGAATCAACTTTGAAGAAACCCGCATCCTCGGAACCGAAACAAATTACCACAAGAGGCTCCTTCTGAAAGCCTGGCATATCCAAGCCACCCCGAACAATATCAACTGCAGAAAAGGATACCTGCCCCCAGTATATGCCCAGGGACTTCGCTCTTCAACGCAACGAAAAAAGTCGCCATTAAGCACCTCCCTGCAGTGCGCCAACGTGACTAACAGCCTGAACCCCACTCCCCCCTCTAACCTCCCCTCCCCCTCCCCCGCGCCTTTCGCGACACAGCTGTAGTTCTTTTCACTCCCCTCCCATCCATACTTAAAAGACGCTAGCTACTGCCCTCAGTCACCCCTGATGAAGGAGCCGAGTCAGCTTCGAAACGTCGAAACGTCGAAACAGGGAGATGTCTGAACACAAGGCTACAAGAGCACAAAAGGAACCCAAGGGACCCAAACTCAGGGGAACTCGCCTTACACTGTAGCCAGTGCAAAGGCTGCACCCCTGCCCTTGAAAGCACAGTTATTCTTCGTAAGTGTCGGGACACCACCACGAGGTTGATAGCAGAAGCTCTGGCGGTATCAAAATGCGCAGATAAGTGTGTCAGCAACCCCTCTGTGTGCCTTAGTGAAAAAGAAATGTCATTTCTGAACGCCAATGATAGGACGAAAGATTGGAGGAACGGGAGACAATTCCGATAATCGTGCCACGAATGCGTGAGGTGATTTGTTGGTTTCTGTTTTGTTGTTTTGTACCTAGTTCTTATATAGGCTGGCTCAGAGCAATAAAACACAGTAGTTAGTCAGCGCTTGTGTTTGCGTCCTTCTCGTCTCGTATTTGTTACTGCTGCGCTGCAAAAAAAGTTTTTCCAGTATGCAGAACCAACTAGCCAGTCACTATGTTTTAAGTTGGGTTAAAGTTAAAATTTTTGGTTGGAGGTGTGCAGTTCATTACAAATTATTCTAATGCACGGAATATGAAGAAAACGTTCAAATTAACGTAGTAAATGTTATTTTAACATGGCAGGATAACGGTGCATAGCCAATGAATCTGAAAACCCGTTCCGTCGCTGAATTGCGGTCAGTAAGAATGACTTACAACAGAAGTAGTCAACCTATGCAAGCGCTGTAAACTCGTGGCATTCAATAGACGGCGGGATGTGTGTATAGTGTGAGAAGTGAGTGGTGAAATTGGCGATAATGTGAATAACTCGAAGAACAGTCATAATGTTACTTTATTACTGTGTAAGGGTAGTGTTGGGAGTATCGGGAACTCCGACCTGCTTGTAAGAAGAGGGCGCTCTAGAAAACTCGTGACTCGGTTTGATGTTATCGAGTATGGCGTTTAAACAGAAGTCTCCGGCGCATTTATTCCCTCATCACATCTCTGCCCGGCTTCAAGAAAAAAACCCTGACAGCATTTTTAACTACCCAAACAAGCACTCGATATGAAGCTATG
>JARKHS020025875.1:0-20000 GCA_030143305.2 Amblyomma americanum | reverse complement strand
GTGGCGCTCGACGAAACGCTGTTCTCTTTGCAGAGTGCGCATTGCATATCGGCAACAATCGGATAGGTACCGATAGTGGGTACTCTGAGAGGAGCCGAGATTAGAAAGACGTTGGGTGCAGTCCTATCAATGTTGGCACAACTGTGTTTGCTTTAAGCAGTGGAGCAATATCAGATGCGATGCACCCAATAAAGCGCTAGCCGGAAAAAATTCCTTAGGTATTAAGCGCGCCAATCACGATGGAATTTCCCTGCTTTGATATCCTACCCAAAACCAACGTAAATGCAAAAATGAAAGTAAAACCAATGAACTTTTACATATCTTCTTCTCGAGTGCTTGTTTGGGTAGTTAAAAATGCTGTCAGGGTTTTTTTCTTGGAGCCGGGCAGAGATGTGATAAGAGAATAAATGCACCGGAGACTTCTGTTTATACGCCAGACTCGATAACATCAAACCGAGTCAAGAGTTTTCGAGAGCGCCCACTTCTTACAAGCACGTCGGAGTTCCCGATACTCCCAACACTACCCTTACACAGTAATAAAGTAATATGATGACTGTTCTTCGAGTTATTCACATTTTCGCTAATTTCACCACTCACTTGTCACAACTACACGCACATCCCGCCGTCTATTGAATGCCACGAGTTTACAGCGCTTGCATAGGTTGACTACATCTGTGGTAAGTCATTCTTACTTACCGCAATTCAGCGACGGAACGGGTTTTCAGATTCATTGGCTATACAGCGTTATTTTGTCATGTTAAAATAACAATTACTACGTTAACTTGAACGTTTTCTTCATATTCCGTGCATTAGAATAATTTATAATGAAATGCACATCTCCAACCAAAAATGTTAACTTTAACCCAACGTTTCGAAGCCGACTCGGCTCCTTCATCATGGGTGACTGAGGGCAGTAGCTAGCGTCTTTTAAGTATGGAGGGGAGGGGGGGTGAAAAGTACGACAGCTGTGTCGCGAAAGGCGCGGGGGAGGGGAAGGGGAGTGGGGTTTAGGCGGTTGGTCACGCTGGCGCACTGCAGGGAGGTGCTGAATGGCGACTTTTTTTCGTTGCGTTGAAGAGCGAAGTCCCTGGGCATATAGTGGGGCAGGTTTCCTTTTGTGCGGTTGATATTGTACGGGATGGCTTGGATATTCCAGGCTTTTAGAAGGAGCCTCTTGTTGTAATTTGTTTCGGTTCCGAGGATGCGGGTTTCTTCAAAGTTGATTCAATGGTCGGAGTCCTCTGAATGTTCGGCTACTGGATTGCGCTGTCTTGCGAAATTGCGGACGTCGCTTTTATGTTGCCGAATTCTTTCTTTGAAACTTTTGGTTCCGCCCATGTAGCTTGCGTCGCAGTCGGCGCATGGAATTTGGTAGACAATGCCTTGGGCTCTTTCTCTCGGCGGCCGGTCTTTGGAAACAGGAAGGCAAAGCGCAAGAGTGTTTGTGGGCTTGTGCGCAAACTGGGGACCCGATTTTTTCAGGATACGGGCGATGGTTTCGCTGACACCTCCGCCCGAATCCTGAAAAAATGGGTTTTAGATGTCTAGCTTATTATAAGTCTTCTAACCCAACCAGACAGGCAAATCTGCCAAATGTTTAGTTTTCAATTAGAATAACTGATTTATAGTTCTCATCCCCTGATTACTGGTTTGTAAGTTTTTAAACATGCTTTCCTCCTCCGTGTTTTCAGATTGGTCACTTGCTCTTTTTCATATGTCATGGCGACAGCCTCCCGTTTTTAAAGCCGGCCAAGGGCCCTTTTACCTTCTGTAAATGATGACCACATCAACTGAGCACGCTCTGCTTTATTCAAAATCCTACAATGACACCGACACCTATGCAGGGTACTTGTTTCTTGTGGAAATCTACCGCTGCAGAGCACACGGATGCACCTCTGATGTAACGACAAATATACATGTTATACGCGCCGTATAGGAATTGTAGCGCCGTTGGTGGCGGGCTTGCTGGGTACACACGAAAGTGGAGCAGACCAAACGGCCGCTCGTCACACATTTCTACGCCATTGTGTCGTCGTGAGTTTTTTTTTTTCTATCCCTACATATTGCGTATCCATCGCATATAATGGATGCTAAAAGCTTTAAGGCGTCTTGAATGCGTTTCCCACCAGTTGCATGTTTAAAATTTTAAGAAGTGCAGCAGAGCGGTGCATTTTACTTCTTTTTAGCCCGGCCAGCATCGCAGTCTAGAGAACAAAAGTTAATGGCATGAGGCTGCACTCTGCATTTCTTTTTATTTTGATGTTTTTATTTTTGTTACCAGAAAGTGTATAAAGTGATTTTGGTCTCTTTGTAAACCGTCACATATTCGCTGTCACTCGAGTGCAGGTCAGTAACGAAAAGACATCATTACGACGTACTGTTGTCAAGGCTTCTCATGAAAACGCGTAGAAAGTTGCACATTTTTTGCAGCACTCTTCAATCAACTAATCATGCGTCTCGAATGCGAAGTAACGATGGGCATAAGAAGTAGAAGGTACGGTTGTCACCGAATTTGACAGTGGTCAACAAACAGCGACTCATTCAGCCTCAATGTTGAGAATGAATGGATCGCAATTTCGGGAAAGGAATGTGTAAGAATTCCATCTTCGACACTGTTATAAAGGCGACTTGCGTATTTCTGTGATATCTGTTACTAGTTTGTCTTGTTCTTCGCTGATGGTCACACTGTGATTCTTTGACATAAAAACCACCTTTCGTTTCGGCAATATAAATCACAGTTGGATGTTGCCCGCCGCGGCCACCCAGTGGTAAGGACCCTCGACTACTGAGCAAGTTTCCTGGTTCGAACCCGGCTGCGGCGGCCGCGTTTCAACGGAGGCGAGACACAAAGGCGCCCGTGTGCTGTGCGATGTCAGGGCACGTTAAAGATCCCCAGGTGGTAGAAATTACTCCGGAGCCGTCCACTACCAGCACCTCTTTTTACTTTTCTTCCCTAATTCCCGCCTGCATCCATTCCTTTACGGCGCGGTAAAGGCGTCTAACAAGATGTCACACAGATACTGCGCCATTTCCTTGCCCCAAAAACCACTTTAACGCTATTTGCGTGTCTCCTGCCTGTCTATCTCATTCGTGCTACATATTTATTCACGGTTGTAACTGTCTGCCCATGCACTTGCACTTTCTCAAATTACTGAAAGCCATGCAAGCTCTAGCATTATCGCATTTCATTTCGGCATGAAAATACTGGCTGCATAAAGTGTCACGTACAACGGTGCATTCTTCTGCATGCAGAAGCCGCTTATACAAGAAGGATTTAAAGCAGAACTAGGCGTCGCAAATGAAGACAGACCTAATTCGCCTGCTGAAGCGTATTGTTACGTCGCAGCCAGCCCGAGAATGCGAGGCGATCAACGAAGGACAACAGATGGTTTAATGGCCCCTAGTCCAGCAGGAGCACTCCGTCTCGCGCCACTGCCAGCTTCGTCTTCTTCGTCAGACCACCCGGGGCCAACGAGCGATCGCCCCGATCGGTGAGAGAGACGCGGGAAATTGTGATGGGCTTGAAAGGATGGTTGGACAGTAAGAATAAAGTGGTGTGGTGCTGGCCGCCGCGATGAAGAAGGTGGCCGAATTATTCTGGGTCCCCGAAGCCTACGGGCCGCAGGTCTCCGGGAGCCGAAGGCACAGGCCCCAGGACGCGGTGAGCGGCATGGGCCACCGAACGGTGTCTTCAGATGTAAGCGGTCTCTCGGGTCGGTAGGTTCGGTAGGTCGGGCCCTTGCGTCGGGATCAGTTTGTCGTGTCGAGTTGTCGGGGCGCGGGACGGGGCAATGGGAAACAACGGCGAAGTTGGTTCGGGTCTGAAAGGCTGGGGCACGGTCGGGCGACGCAGCCCATGAACAGACGGCTGAGTACCGCGGCGGACTCAGGACTACGAGGCTGCGGGACCAGTATGACGACGATTACCCAGCAGCTCGCACCACGTGTTACGCGGCGGCCAGCTGGAGAATACGATGCGATGACCGATGAACAAGAGATGACTTAATGGGCGCTGGAATAGCGCAAGCGCTCCGTCCTGTGCCACTGCCAGCTTCGGCTTTTTAGTAACAAATTTTTAAGGTGGAATCGCTGTGCGATTATTGACTTCCGATCGCGCCGCGACATTATTTACCTATGAAAGGCGCTTGAATAGAAAAGCATGGTCAAGAGCTTAAAATAAAAAAGAAATATATAACTGCAGATTTGGCTCCTACAGTCAGTGGAAAGTCTAAAACACGAACACATTGTACTCGCAGTACACCTCATAAGTGTGTGTGTGTGTGTGTGTGTGTGTGTGTGTGTGTGTGTGTGTGTGTGTGTGTGTGTGTGTGTGTGTGTGTGTGTGTGTGTGTGTGTGTGTGTGTGTGTGTGTGTGTGTGTGTGTGTGTGTGTGTGTGTGTGTGTGTGTGTGTGTGTGTGTGTGTGTGTGTCGGCCTGTCTGTCTGTCTCTGTGTCTGTCTCTGTGTCTGTCTGTCTGTCTGTCCGTCCGTCCGTCTGTATATCTGTCTGTCTGTCTGTCTGTCTGTCTGTCTGTCTGTCTGTCTGTCTGTCTGTCTGTCTGTCTGTCTGTCTGTCTGTCTGTCTGTCTGTCTGTCTGTCTGTCTGTTCGTCCGTCCGTCCGTCCGTTCGTCCTTCCGTCGTCTGTCTGTCTCTCCATCCGTCCGTTCGTCCGTCTGTGTGTGTCTATCTTTCTGTCTGTCTGTCTCTCTGTCTGCCTTTCTGTCTGTCTGTATGTCTGTCTGTCTGCCTGTATGTCTGTCTGTCTGTCCGTCCGTCCGTCCGTCCGTCCGTCCGTCCGTCCGTCCGTCCGTCCGTCCGTCTGTCTGTCTGTCTGTCTGTCTGCCCGCCCGCCCGCCCGCCCGTCCGTCCGTCCGTCCGTCCGTCTGTCTGTCTATCTGTCTGTATCTCCGTCCGTCCATCCGTCCATCCGTCCGTCCGTCCGTCGGTCTGTCTGTCCGTCCGTCCGTCGGTCCGACTGTCTGTCTGTCTGTCTGTCTGTCTGTCTGTCTGTCTGTCTGTATGTATGTCTGTCTGTTCGTCCGTCCGTCCGTCCGTCCGTCCTTCCGTCGTCTGTCTGTCTCTCCATCCGTCCGTTCGTCCGTCTGTGTGTCTGTCTATCTTTCTGTCTGTCTGTCTGTCTCTCTGTCTGCCTTTCTGTCTGTATGTCTGTCTGTCTGCCTGTATGTCTGTCTGTCTGTCTGTCTGTCTGTCTGTCTGTCCGTCCGTCCGTACGTCCGTCCGTCTGTCTGTCTGTCTGTCCGCCCGCCCGCCCGCCCCCGCCCGCCCGCCCGTCCGTCCGTCCGTCCGTCCGTCCGTCTGTCTGTCTATCTGTCTGTATCTCCGTCCGTCCATCCGTCCATCCGTCCGTCCGTCCGTCTGTCTGTCTGTCCGTCCGTCCGTCGGTCCGACTGTCTATCTGTCTGTCTATATATTTTTCTGTCTGTCTGTCTGTCTGTCCGTCTGTATATCTGTCTGTCTTTCCATCCGTCCGTCAGTCCGTCCGTCCGTCCGTCCGTCCGTCCGTCTGTCTGTCTGTCTGTCTGTCTGTCTGTCTGTCTGTCTGTCTGTCTGTCTGTCTGTCTGTCTGTCTGTCTGGGTATTGAAGGGGGAGGATAGACACAGTAAAACTGCAACTCTTTCTATTTAGCTGCGATCGGTCCACAAGAGTCAGCGTTCTTCGAGCATATTACGCTCATGAAGACTTCGGCCCGGTTCAGTACAAGAAATGGCATGGCAGAATTATTAGTGCACAAATATCATTTGCTCAACGTCGCGGACAGTTGTTCCTGGCTTTACCGCGCAGTAATCAGTAAAGTGCCTTACCCGAGATTCGGGCTTTTCACAGCAACTGCGGCCGCATTACGCGTTCAAAGTTGACGTCAATTTCACGTCACGTTTGTGGCGTAAGTGAGCGCGTTATGATCTCTGTATTTCTCAATTTCGCCATTTACGACTGGCAGTCGAAGAGCGCTTGGATCCCTTCACAAAGAGTTGCGCTCGACGAAACGCTGTTCTCTTTGCAGAGTCCGCATTGCATATCGGCAACAATCGGATAGGTACCGATAGCGGGTACTATGGGAGGAACCGAGATTAGGAAGACGCTGGGTGCAGTCGTATCAATGTTGAAACAACTGTGTTTGCTTTATGCAGTGGAGCAATATCAGATGCGATGCACCTGATAAAGCGCTAGCCGGAAAAAATTCCTTAGATATTAAGAGTGCCAATCACGATGGCATTTCCCTGATTTGGTATCCTACCCAAAACCAAAGTAAATGCAAAAGTGAAAGTAAAACCAATGAACCTTTACATACCTTCTTATTGAGTGCTTGTTTGGGCAGTTAAAAATGCTGTCAGGGTTTTTTTCTTGAAGTCGGGCAGATATGTGATGAGAGAATAAATGCACCGGAGACTTCTCTTTATACGCCAGACTCGATAACATCAAACCGAGTCACGAGTTTTCGAGAGCGCCCACTTCTTACAAGCAAGTCGGAGTACCCGATACTCCCAACACTACCCTTAAACAATATTAAAGTAAGATTATGACTGTTCTTCGAGTTATTCACATTTTCGTCCATTTCACCACTCACTTCTCACAACTACACGTACATCCCGCCGTATATTGAATGGCGCTAGATTACAGTGCTTGCATTGGTCGACTGCTCCTTGCGTAAGTCATTCTTACTGGCCGCAATTCAGCGAAGGAATTTGTTTCTAGATTCATTCCCTATAAACTGTTATCCTCCGATGTTAAAATAACAATTACTACGTTACTTTTAACGTTTTCTTCATATTCCGTGCATTAGAATAATTGGTTTATAGATCTCATCTCCTGATTACTGGTTTGTAATTTTTAAACATGCTTTCCTGCTTCGTACTTTCACATTGGTCACTTGCTCTTTTTCATATGTCATGGCGGCAGCCTCCCGTTTGTAAAGCCTGCCAAGGGCCCTTTTATCTTCAGTAAATGATGACCACATAAACTGAACACGCTCTTCCAAATCCTACAAAGACACCGACACATATGCAGGGTACTTTTTTCTTGTGGAAATCTACCGCTGCAGAGCACACGGATGCACCTCTGATGTAAGGACAAATATACATGTTATACGCGTCGTTTAGGAATTGTAACGCCGTTGGTGGCGGGCTTGCTGGGTACACACGAAAGTGGCGCAGACCAAACGGCCGCTCGTCCTACATTTCTACGCCACTGTGTCGTCGTGAGTTTTTTTTTTTATCCCTACATATTGCGGGTCCATCCAATGTAAAGCATGCTAAAATCTTTAAGGCGTCTTGAAGGCGTTTCCCATCAGTTGGATGTTTAAAAACTTAAGATGTGTAGCGGAGCGGTGCATTTTACATCTTTTTAGCCCGGCCAGCATCGCATTCAAGAGAACAGAAGATAATCGCATGAGGCTGTACTCTGTATTTCTTTTTATTTTGATGTTTTTATTTTCGGTACAGAAAGTGTATGAAGTAATTTTGATCTCCTTGTAAACCGTCACATGTTCGCTGTCACTCGAGTGCAGGTCCGTAACGAAAAGACATGATTACGACCTACTGTAGTCAAAGCTTCTCTTGAAAACGCGTAGAAAGCTGCATATTTTTTGCCGCGCTATTCAATCAACTAATCATGCATCTCGAATGCGAAGTAACGATGGGCATAACAAGTAGAGGGTACGGTTGTCACCGAATTGGACAGTGGTCAACAATACTGCGCCTCATTCAGCCTGAATTTTGACATTGAATGGATCGCAATTTCGGGAAAAGAATGTGTAAGAAATCTTTCTGCGGCACTGTTATCAAAGGGACTTGCGTATTTCTGTGATATCTGTTACTTGTTTGTCTTGTTCTTAGCTGACGGTCAGACTGCGAGACTTTGGCATAAAAACCACCTCTTGTTTGGGCAATATAAATCATGGTTAGAAGTTGCCCGCCCCGGCCGCTCAGTGGAAAGGGGCCTTGGCTACAGAGCCAGCGTTCCCGTATTCGAACCCGGCTGCGGCGGCCGCGTTTCAACGGAGGCGAAACGCAATGGCGCCCGTGTCCTGTGCGTTGCCAGTGCACGTTAAAGATCCCTATGTGGTCGAAATTATTCCGGAGGCGTCCACTACAGCACGTCTTTTTACTCTTCTTCCCTCATTCCCGCCTGTATCCATTACTTTACGGCGCGGTAAAGGTGTCTAACGAGATTTTACACAGATACTGCGCCATTTCCTTGCCCCCAAAACCAATTTAACGCTCTTTGCGTGTCTCCTACCTGTCTATCTCATTCGTGCTACATATTTCTTTATGATTGTAACTGTCTGCCCATGCACTTGCACTTTCTCAAATTACTGAAAGCCATGCAAGCTCTAGCATTATCGCATTTCATTTCGGCATGAAAATACTGGCTACAATTAAGTGTCATGTGCACCGCTGCATTTTACGCATGCTGAAGCTGCTTATACCAGAGGGATTTAACGCAGAACTATGCGTTGCAAACGAAGACAGACCTAATTCGCCTGCTGAAGCGTATTGTTACGTGGCGCCAGCCCAAGAATGCGAGGCGATAGACGAAGGACAAGAGATGGTTTAATGGGTCCTAGCCTAGCGCGAGCGCTCCGTCCCGCGCCACTGCCAACTACTTTTTCCTCAGACTACCCGGGGCCAACGATCGATCGTCCCAATCGGTGACAGAGATGCGCGAAATGGTGATAGGCTTGAAAGGATGCTTGGACAGTAATAATAAAGTGGTGTGGTGTTGGCTGCCACGATGAAGGAGATGACCGAATAAATCCTGGTCCTCGAAGCCTACGGGCCACAGGTCTTCAGGAGCCGAAGGCAGAGGCCCCAGGACGCGCCGAGCGGCATGGGCAAAGGAACGGTGTCCTCAGATGTAAGCCGCGTCTTGGGTCGGTGGGTTCGGTAGGTTGGGTCCTTGCGTCGGGATCAGTTTGTCGTGTCGAGTTGACGGGGCGCGGGACGGGGCGTGGGAAACAACGGCGAGGTTGGTTCGGGTCTGAAAGGCTGGGTCACGGTCGGGCGACGCAGCCCAAGAACCGACGGCTGAGAACCACGGCTGACTCAGGACGACGAGGCTGCGGGACCAGGATGGCGACGATGACCCAGCACCTCGCACCAAATGTTACGCGGCGGCCAACTGAAGAATGCGATGCGATGAACGATGAACAAGAAAAGACTTAATGGGTGCTGGAACAGCGCAAGCGCTCCGTCCTGCGCCACTGCCAGCTTTGTCTTCTTCGTCACAATATTTTAAAGTGTGTTCACTGTGCGATTATTGACTTCGGGTCGCGCCGCGATATTATGTACCTATGAAAGGCGCTTTCAATTGAAAGGCGCGGTGAAAATATCTATATAACTCCAAATTTGGCTCCTGCAGTCAGTGGAAAGTGTAAAACACGAACACATTGCACTCGCAGTACACCTCATAACTGCTCGTGATCATCGCGTCAGAGGAGCGTTATGACGCATATATTAATTGTGCTCTGCCGGACGCCTCCAAAGCCGCGGTAGTGCCCCCTTTGTATCAAGGGACACGATTTTCTAATGTTACCGAAGGAGGAAAACGTGTCCCTAGCGTGGCGTTGGAGGCGTCCGGCAAACCGTGGCCGTGTGAGTGCAATCAGTATAGCGCTCTCAAAAAAAAAAAGCAAGCACGATTTTTCCGGAAGCGGGCAGCGGCGGCGCCGAGAGATGGAGTAGAGGTGGCAGCTAGCCTCAAACTGCGTCTTCCTCTCCCTGACTTCTCGAGAGTGCGCGAACCATCTCGAACCGTAGGACCGAGGGCATCTTCCCCAAGGTAGCGGGGAGAGGAAGACCAGGACCGGGAGCTGAGGCGCACTGGCGAGATTTTGAGCCATCGAGCGTGCTACAGAACAATGTTATCATTGTTTTTTCTTTTGCCATGGGTCGCTGCCTCATGATCTGCCTTCACGCTAGCACTTCCCTCCTCGTGCTCTTTTCGCTGTCGCCGTCTTTCTTCCTCCGCTGTGCTCTGCGGTCGCTCTCTTTCATCCTCCGATGCGCTCGCTCACTCTGTTCCGCCGATGCCGAGGCACGCTGCGCAAGATCTTCGCTTTAAGTACCACCGCCCAAAACCTTCCGCTATACGGGGACTAAAAATAATGTTTGTTGCTTGGTTTGTTTGGTGTCATTTGTACAGGGGATAACAATAAGTCCTTAAAATCTGCAACGGACAGCATCAATTAAGCGGCCGTTAGAGTTTGCCCAAGCGTTGTCTACCGGGACCAACCATCGTCGTTACTTCCAAAAGCACGAAAAATTCCTTTGTGTGCGAAGCTCCCTCTCCCGAGTATCCATGAGATCCTCGTAACGTAGGCTATTTTGCAATGACGTCTATCGCAGTTTTGTAACCACAGCGGTTGCAACTATTATGAACTCGCGCGTGCAAAGCTGCTTGTCACGCGTGCAGCCTCCGGATTGTGCCACTGTAGTGGAAGGGCACCAGTTCTTAGTAACAACGGAGCAGTGGGATGCAGCGAGGTCTAGCGAGAACCTGGAAATGCAGCAAAAACTGACGGACTGGACCAGGATCGCCGCATCAATCGTAACGGTCCTGGACTGCATATGGGCTCCAGACACTCCGGACGAATATTTCTGGCCGAAATAAAAAAATTTGTTTGCTCTTTCTCTCTGCCTAACAGAGAAGCAGTGGGAGGCTGAGTTGCCGAGCCGTGGCCTGGATGACCAGCGTGGTCTGGCCGACCGGACTCGGAATATTTCTTGCGTTCTAGGCTTCCTGGAATGAGGAGCCTGCCTAGCCGGTGTGAAGACTTCTCGCGTTCTCTAAATAGGAGTTTATTTTACTCTCCCTATCTCCTTCTGGGAAAAACAACGAGCGAAACTGCTCTTCCGGCGGGACGGAGCTTGTCCTTCCCTTCCAGCTCCTCGTTTCCCGTCTGGACACTATATATATCTATGCACAAAGGATAGGTGGATCCGACGGACACTGACGAATACGCGGAAAGCGGGGAACGAGGATCTAAAAGAGGGCATTAAAAAAAATTTCAGCCAATTTCGAACGCAATTGTAATAACATATTATTTCCGAGTATCTTGATCCTAGTGCCGACTACAGATGTTTCACGAATAGCGGCAGGGAGAGTGCTACCAATTTTTCCAGAGATTAAAGTAATGAAGAAATAATACAATTTTCATTTCTGCGACTTCCAAAACGATTTACTTTTAGCGTTGCCCTACATTGCAGCTGGTGAGAACACGTTTGCACGTGACACCCCTCGCTAGCAAGTTGTCAGACCTTCACTTAACGTAGCACTCACAAGTGCTACAATCTCTTTCTCAGAAATTGGTCGCCTATACGATAGCAGCTAGTAATATGCAATCCACGCGCTTGCGGATTTGCATGCTGCTCCCTGAATTATTATCCAAGTGGATGAAAAAGGCTTCGATTTGTTGGTGTAGTGCGGCATGAAATTGATCGTTGAAGGTTGTCTAACGCAATTTCCGGGTCTTATCTACATCAAGCTAATGTAAGTAAATGCTACAGTACTTTTCAGCGTTGAACCGCTGCAAAATGTAGCATCCGTTTGAACAGCGGCAAAATGCTCTACGAACACGCTAAATGTTAATAACATCTTGTTGCGAAAGTACTTTTCAAGCTAAGAACACACTGCTATGTTCAATTACAGTGCCATCGGAGCGTTCACAGAACACCCGGCGCCCGCAGCGCTCCACTAAGGGCCGGTGACACTTCGCGCTCACGTTGAACAACCAGCACTACACCTGCCGCCGTGTCTCAGCGGCCATGGTATTTGGCTGCTGAGTCCGGGTTGAAGCTTGATGCCGGCGCTAAGCCGAAGGAGATGCAGTGCTAAAACGCCTCCACCCGGACGTTTAAGAGCGCGATTAAGAACTCCTGGGGACACCTGCATGGCTTAGTCCATAGCCCGTTGTGACGCTTTGAGAAGTGGAATATATGAAACAGTGAGCCAGCAGTGCTTAACTGGCCAACTTAACTACTCCCCTTTTCCCGGGTGTGCTGCGCCTGGCTATTCAGAACCAGCTGACATAATAGTTGACTTCGGTGACCCTGACACAGGATATCAGAGACGCTTAGTGCTACCTCGCCGAAACGTATTTACTCTTTTACCCTCCTTGTCCGAGATTCACCTGCTTCTTTCATTGTGAGCAGAATTTAAAAAAAAATAAACATGCCCACGAAACACATATTGTTCGTGAAAGCAAGCCAAAGAACTAGGCGTTATGACAGATGGCAGTGATATCATGTAATGGCGGCGGGCCTAGCGCGAACACTTCTGCCCGCGCCACTGCCCGCTTTGTCGTGTTCTATTTCATGAAATGACCCGGGGCCACCGACCGATCGTCCCTATCACGAATTAGAAGGACGGCGTTCACGATATAAAGCGCGTGATGACGATGCGCGTGGAGGAATGGTTCACCGGAGAAAGGAAGAACGTGAAGAGCTTGCCGCCACGGTGGTTGAGGGGACGATCGAATGAACGCTGTCCCACGAAGCTTCCGGGTCACAGGCCACCTGGAGCCCGCGGCCAAGGCCCATGGGCACATCAACCGACATGGGCTGTGTGCTCACGTGTCTCGGATAGGTATGGTCATAGGATCTAGTGATGGCGACATCATCAGTTCGTCGTGTCTTCTGGTCGCGGCGAGGGACGGGGCTGGGGCCAACGGCGAGTTCGGTTCTAGTCAGGCGGGCTGAGGCACAGCCCAATGGTCCGGAACAGGAACACACGGCCGAAGACCACGGCAGACGCAGGGCGCTGAAACTCCAGGACCAATATGGCGATCTGCCGCACCTCACGCGAAATGTTACATGACGGTTTTCCGAAGAACTAGACCTAACTAAACTTACTCAAGTAGACTTCAGTAAGATTTAACTCAACTGCTATGATTTTGCTTTCCTATCTCTTTCGGCAGTGTTGAAATTCTAACTTTTCCTTGAGTCACTTCGGAGGTAAAATCTACGGGCGATATATCACTGGCCAAATTTTCGATGCGGCACTCTCTGTCTCTTACGCTTACTTTTAGAGCGTTTAATGCTACGCAATTTTAAATGTAAATATAACGCGCCGCTCGATAATGGTATAAGTATTGTGTGGATGTCACGCAGCCGGCTAAAAGCGCTGAAATCCTGGTCGATATCACTATGCCACCGATTTAATTGTCAGTGTAAGCGCAACCTTATTTGCCTTCACACATTATCACCGCTAAAACATCCCTATCAATGCGCTTTTCGCGCGCCTGATAACATGCCCTCTTTAGAGTTTGTTCAATTGTCTTTCTACGAAATAGAGAAGCCTTAGAGCTACCCTGATTTAAGGTCTCGCATATGGATTAGATGTGGTGGAGAGTGATTTAATGTGGTTAGCATGGGTTTCAGGGCTTGTGGTCTGACCTTAATTGAAACAGTTAAGAACCGGTACATTTAAACGACTGTCGGTCAAGGGATAAGGCAAGAGTGGGTGGTGGCCGATTAACCGAAGAAGTGACGCTGTGAAGGACATTTTTTAAGCTGCGAAAAAGTAAAAGCATTGGTTGGGTTTTACAAGGTTTAACTTCCCAAAGCTGCTCAGGCTATGCGGTACACTATACTCGAGGGTTCAGAGTAATATCTGCCACCTGGGGTTCCTTAACGTGCACTCACATTGCACAGTGCACGGTCCTCTAGCATTTATACTCCATCGAAATGCATCGTACCCGTTTCTTTCAGGTCAGCAGCCGAGTGCCATATCCACTGAGCCACCACGCCACAAACGTTAAATGAAATGACCGGTAACCAACACAGTCGAAGCCTTGCTCCACCCTGTAGTGCTGTAGCTGTGGCATGTTATCTGGTGATAATGCATAACAATTATTGGGTCCAACACGGAGATGGAAAGACGTCTTGCACAATGGATGCCTAGGATACTCTACCAAGCCCAGTTCTAAAAAATGGCGAGGCGACGATAGGCGGAGTTTGAAACAGTAAATAGGAAAGCAATGCGCAACATTACGGCCTTACAAAAACTGACTCCCATCCCTATTCTAAAGGAATTTACACAGCTGACTACGCTGACAACTAAGTGATCAGCGATACGCAAAAAAAAATCTGAAGCGAAAGTACTTTATGTCCATAGCATGCTTGTACAATGCGGTGCCAGTGCAAACAACTCCAATGGCTGACCGCGCTCCATAGAAACTCACGACTATGACGACAAACAACACCACTAAACTTTGTCGTAAATAGAAGCCGAGAACTCGACGTCTGGTTGATGTATGCCCAGAAACACGTACTGTTTATAGGGACGAGTCGATCATAGAAACCAGTGGTAGAGCAGTAGCCACTTGCTCGACACACAGAGAACTAAACGATCATAAGTACGTATCAGACTATCCGGATCTGCTTATGATAGAACTTTACGCAGTCCGCGATGGTATGGAATCTGTGACAAAAATAGAGTCTATAACATAAGCCTATATCCATACAGACTCCTTAGCCGCCATAAAAGAAACGAAAAGAGTGACAAATACAATATGTGTAACGCAGGAGATCCACGCGATCAATAGGAAAACAAAGATACGCATCCAGATACACTGGGCACAAAACGATGCTGAAAACGCTGAGCAGAGAAAAGTAGGCAACCTTACGCACCAAGTTCCAAACACTTATGCATCCCCCACCAGGCTCTCTTTTGACGCCCGCTACACTCTCCCCATCTTAGCATTCTCTTCAAGGAAAGGTACACGTACACTCATTCCCCCGTCAACCTTCCTCCTCCCTCATAACCTGACGGTATTGGAGGAATTATCGCTTAGAAGGATACGGATTGGGGCGGTCCTTACCCCATCCGTCGCGTGCGGGTTGGGCTCTCAAAAAGACGCAGGACCCACCACTTGCCCGAGGTGTTCCACACCGTCTGCAGAGGTGGATGTTCGCCACCTGCTGTGGACTTGTGCAGAGACAAGGGCGTCAAGAACACGGATATTGCAGGAAGTGGGACTAACGGCGACAAGGGAGACGGATTGCTCCAAGTGGCTGACCGACAAAAATATGAGCAGGAGCCTCCTCCGGTGTCTGCATGAAAACAGTTTACGAGATTTCCTTTATTAGTACGCAGGGATCCCAAATTATGCCTCTATGAAATGTATTCGAAATAAAAAAAACAAGTTCACACCATCCACGACGCGCCTTCAGCTCAGGACTCGCGCGTCGACCGCCATCAGCGTGGTCCGGTCTAACAGCTTGCGCTCAGCATCCAGGTACAGCCTAGACAGCACGACTTCCCATTGGGCGTGGTTGCGCTGGTTATTGACTGCACGGCCTGGTCGAGTAAAAAGAGAGGGTTGGGTGTAGTTTGTGTATCAAGCTGAGATCACTATTCAGTGTATATCGGCGTGTGGCTCCCACCACACAATGGCCTTGTATCGCGTGAGTTGTTTGTCGAATGGTGGATATCTGCTGCTGCCCAAGCGTTGATGTCGGAACGCACTAAAGCATGTTTCGTACTGGTTGGGGTGTGGGACTGCGCTCGATTCCGGTTTCGAGGGCCCTGCTAGTGCTTGCTTAGGCGACAACCTATTTGCGCCGGTTGCCAGGAAGTGGCTCATTGCCACAGGTACAACCTTGGATGAGGAAGTGGTGTACGTTTAGATGATTTTGACCTTGTATGTGAATTCAAGGCACTCGTGGTAGGTTCAGCATGCCGCTGGCCGGTCTGTAATTGCTTATGTGGTGTTAGCCGGGGGGGGGGGGGGGGGGGAGACAGTGGCTAGCACTGTCTTCTTCCTCCGCTTCCAAGGAGGTCGTACACCCATACCGGTACAACCAAGTATCACGTACAACCATACATTGCCTGAAAATATCCAAAATGCACGCAATTGTTAGCCCCGGCGAGAAGCTACAAAGCGCCGCTAGAGGCTGGGCCTGCGAAAATGATGCATTGTCCAACAATGAGGAAAAAAAATATTACGTACACTAACTCGGGGGAAGGAGAAAGAGCAAATGAAGGCGTGGAAGGGTTTCTTATGTGAAAATGTAGATTAAACCAGGTGCGTTGAGTCACTGACACACAATTCTGTGCAAAAGAAGGGCCTGGGGTGAAAAGACTGGAGGTTTAAAAAATGATAATTTAGAGGAAATTGATGTAAACAACAATTTTCGTTCACTGATTGAGGGTGCACACGCTTTCAGTGGTAGTAAAAGAGTTTTAAAATTAGAAACTGCTGTCCACGGCACTGCTGTGAAAGAGAGGAGTCAGGTACATCTATTTTCATTGCCAATCTCATCCATTATGAGCTTGCATCCACGTGAGGCATAGGAGAAGTGCGCTACTATTTAGATCACGCTTCTGAAGGCTCATCTTACTACACGGTTATTTGACAAGCAATACACACTTTTAAAACATGCGAAGCTTGCAATGCTCTACATGACTATCACGACAATGACATCATCGTCTTTGGCATCGGTAGGTCCATGCCACAGCGCTCAAGTATCGTCTCTAAAACCCAATCGGTTTCATACTGGCCAAAACACTTTTAGGCAAACTTTTATATTGCTATTACTTTAAACCCGTAGCATCTTTCATACATGTGGCTTTAGCGTTTTTACTCTGGCCTTTCTAAACTCTTGGGTGAGCTTTTGGGACATTTATGTCGTTTTTTGCATTATGCGAGTTGCCGACTGATATGTAAAGTCACTGCCGAGATTTCAACTGCTCGCAAAGTTTTCTTAGATCTTCGGAGGAAAGCTAGTTAAGGTTGCGAGATAAATCACTTAGCCGCTAAATGCGCGATCACATATTTGAGACCTTGGAATAAGAACGCAGCCTTTATGGCAATATCTAATGCAAAAAATATATATTTCAAGATTTAGATGTCTGTCGTTATAATTCTTATCAACTTATCAATCTTTTGCGCATGAAGTTTTCTAATACTGGCACCTCTTAAGCTGCAGGCTGCGAGGTCTGGAGATTCACCTGCACAAATATGTCCAACGTTGTGAGTTTCGAAATCGGACAAAACAATGCAAATACCGTTTGATTACGTGAGAAAAGGTTTCGCAGATATAATATGATTACATTAAATACGAGTTGATTAACGTGCTCCTCGGCTTCTCGTATTCAATACGCAGATTTTCTCTCTTTGTTGTCGCGATTTTCTGGCCCCTCAAAGGTTTCTACACCAGGGAGGTGCACTGTGGTCTATGTAGAGGTTTCCAGAAATATAAGCTTTGAATGAATAAGTAATGGTGAGCAGAAGAATATAACAGTTTTTTGTAACGGCCGAGAGATTAATCAGAGCGCCTATAGAAATTACACCGGAATATAATTTGTTATCCGAAGATGAGCAGGCACTTTCCGACCGGCATATCATTTATGGCTATTGTGCATCTAAATAGTGTTTTCCTAGGTATTGCCAAAACGCAGGAGCTTTAGGTTTAAACATGGTAACCTCCTTCCGTTGGTCTAATAAGAACCGTTCCGTATCCCGGCACTATCCCGGCTAACTTCCAGTATACCGGAAAATTTTTTAACCTCATCAGCCGGCCTGACTTCTACCCCGGCTGCGCTTTCCTTTTCTTTGAATACACTGCCTTACCCTGAAGTATTATCAGCTACGCTCACTTGCATTGCATGCACTGCCCATTTCTCCTTCTCTTGTTCAACTTGGAAATCAACAAATCGTGTTTGCTGACTGACCTACTCTGCTGTCTTCCTGTCTATTAAATGGGCACATATAATTTTCTGTTCGGTACCCCGCAGCGCCAGCCTAAATTTTAGTTCAACTCTTCAGCCTTCACATTTCCGCCATATAGGTGAGTACTGGCGATATACAGCTTGTATATATTCTCCTCTTGACAGATACAGGTAAGCACCTATTCAAGTTCTGAGAGTACCTCCCATTGTGCTCCACCCCATTATTACGAGGACAGTGCTGATCAAATTGAGCTTCCCTCTGATACAAGCGTGTAAAATAATATGAGGTAGGTATTTCCCGCCGATTGAAGGCCGGTCTGTGATTAGTTTTCAGGCTGGACAAAGAAATTCTGCAAAGAACATTTTCAATGTTCTTTCTGCAATTGCAGCGGACAGTATCGCTTCGTATCTCACAGAGAAACGTCGGGTTGCCAGGACCCAACCAGGCCAGTTCAGCACCGAAGTTGAAAAGCATCCTGAGAGACCCGTAGATGTGACCTTTTTGGGACATGTGGACGTGGTTAACGAAATAGAGTGGGAAGACAAAGGCACATCAGCTAACTGTATAGCATACTGTAGTCATTTTATGACCGGGCATGATGCCCCAGACATTGCTAAGGTTTCATCGAAGCGTGGTCTTCAAATTCCTGAGTGCTGACCTGAAGCATAAATTCGTGACGACCTCTCAGGCCATTTTCCGGCATTTTTATAGGCGTCAATTAAATTTTTCTGGGCAGGCATCATGCATAAAATGAAGCTATAGGATCTGTTCATTCGATCCCGAGGCGAAGGAGCAGTGAAGGAGTGGAGGGACTCGGTTCCAGCCAGACCAAAGAAATTACAAACACGAAGATCCCCGCTAGGCAGTCGCTTAAGTGTTTCAGAACAGGATTGTAGCTGCCACGATCACACGAGGCTATACATACCTGTCCTACAAAGCCTGGCCGGAGCTGGTAAGAAAACACTGGGGGAAGCTGTCAAAGGAGTGCTGTTTTTTTTTATCATGGCAGTGCCCCAGCATACAAACACTGGCCTCTATAACAGCTTAGAAATGGCTCGATGTCAAATTTTATACAAAGAAACATCCACCTCCATAATTCGATTTAGCTAGCAAGGACCATCTTGTCCTCCGTGATTTCCAGAAGCACTTGAAGGTAACATGTTTTTGTGCCCTACAGGATGTGACAACTGCTCCAAAGCGGTTGTCTCATGCAAAACCATTACTCTTTTTTAGGAGCTTAGAGAAGTGTTAGGGCAGATGTCAATATGAATTTACGAGGAGAATGTATTAAATAATTGATAAATTGCATTCTTGTACAGTCAGCTGTTTGTGTTAAAGCTTAATATTTATGAGCATCGCTTTGTGTACGCCTAGCACTTCGCTCGCGTGGGCAGAATCTGCGATCACCACTACTCGGAAGTTGATGAATTTCAGTATAGATTCAAATGCTAAGCTCCCTATCGCAAACTTGTGTTCTGCTTTTCAATATTGCTTTGGTTTTCATCATTATCTTTAGACCTACCGTCCGTCCTGCTTTGTCTGTCTGAAACCTTAAATAATCATGCTCTGCAATTCGCATCTGAATGACTTAGCAAAGCAATTTCATGAGAAAATGTAGATTACTAAGGCACGTTCAATTAACATTTAACTCCAGCACTTTCTAGCTCAATTCTCTGAACACTTCCTGCTAAAAAGAAGCCTTTAGTGGAGAGATTGTTTTTCCTGCCTTGTACTCTTCCTAACTGGAAATTTATCACGTCCTCCGCGGAGGACTATGGTCGCTGTGCAGCTGATATGGCTATTTTCTATTTCATTCACATAGGCTACTAGGCTTTGAAGTAGCGACCATGGCATGACCTTTGTCTTGAGAATAACCCAAGAGATTTCCCTTTTCCGGGCTACGAAATACCAGTCATAGTTGTGTGCAATTTAAACATTCCTCCACATGAGCCAATCCTCTCGATTACTTACGTGAATATTATTGCCACCTTTGGCCATTTTTCAACAGTGACCGATACTAACTGTATACTTGGAACACATAGCCGGTGTACTGGTGTTGTGTTTTTTTTTTACTATATCCTGCATTTTAGGGCTAAGCTATGGAGGCCGGATAACCAGGAAAGTCCTTTCCAAGTGTTTAGCTCTACAAAGGTAACACCAGCGACTTCAACTCCATGGAGACGGCGGATTTAAAAATTCTAGCAAGAAAAAAATACTGTTTTTGTACGCAAGCCCTAGAAGATCAAACGAGCGCAACCTGCAGCCTTTTTTCCCGCGTTCTAGGCTCCTTATGTAAAATTTGTCATG
>JARKHS020025873.1:0-45010 GCA_030143305.2 Amblyomma americanum | reverse complement strand
ATATTAAGGAAGCCAACAATCACCGAAATCAAGGTGCATAGGGGAATGTTTCTAATCTTTTTAAAATTTGTAATGCCAATCAATTGATTTAAAAAAATGAATTCCAAAGCAGCAGAGAAAACAACCTTGCCGCCAGTGGGATCCGAAACCACGAATTACGAATATCGCGTCCGGTGCTCTACCAACTGAGCTACGGGACGGCTGTCCAATCTACTGCTTTCGTGGGTATTTATGTTTTGCGTGTAAGCAAACCTTGAGAGTGTTCACCAGCGCACCCTCGTCCATAGCGGTGGACGTAGCACGTCTGTAATACCGTGAGGGGGCCGTAGAACATCATCTAACGGCGAGGGCGGAAATGTGCGAGAGCTCTCTTATGCTACCTATGACATCAAGACTGCCAGAACCGAGACCCCATTAAGCTATTAGCAGACAATGCAAGTGAAATGAGGGGCTCGTTTGACAAATATATTAAGGAAGCTAAGTCACCGAAAGCCAGGTGCATAGGGGAATGTTTCTTTTTTTTTAATTTGTAATGCCAAGCAATTGGTTTAAAGAAAATGACATATAAAGCAGCAGAAAAACAACCATGCCTCCGGTGGGATCCTAATCCACAACCTCCGAATATCGCGTCCGCTGCTCTACCAACTGAGCTACGGCGACGGCTGTCCAATCTGCTGCTTTCGTGGGTATTTATGTTTTCCGTGCAAGCGAACCTTGAGAGAGTTCACCAGCGCCACCCTCGCCCATAGGGGTGGACGTAGCACGTCCTGTAATACCGCGAGTGTGACGTAGAACGTCATCTAACGGCGTGGGCGGAAACTGTGCGAGAGCCCTCTTATGCTACCTATGACATCAAGACTACCAGAACCGAGACACCGTTAAGATTATATATATATATATATATATATATATATATATATATATATATATATCGGTTTCTAGCTACCGCCAGACGAATGCCTCGTCTCACGTGATTAATTTGTGCCATGGTAAATGTCTATGCATGGACAGGCGTTCATGCTGTAGCAGAGTTCTGTAACGGTTTGGTGCTGGCTGCGGTGAAACACGTCGATGAGGGTCTCTGAACCCCGGGTGGAGCTTGCGCTTGTGATAGCGTGTGCACGCTGGTACCCAGGCAATGACTAATCGGCAGGGCTGCATACCTGCTACGACCTTGGATGATGTGGTGTCGTTGGATACCGAGAGTTAATCCGCGTCAGAAGATGCCAGGCTCTTGCGGTAATTTCGAAATGCCGCCTGTGGGTCAGTGATGAACTTTGATATTACCACACCTTTAAGATTGCTTAGTGTTCCCCGCGCGAGCAGCCTCCGGTAGCAGACCACTGCCAATGATTTCTATAAAAGAAGCACAGCAAAGCAGTGGTTGCCTGTATCAAGACGAGATTTTATTTATTTATTTAACAATACTGTCGGCCCTCGTGCGAAGGTCCTTACAGAGAGGGTATTAAAACTTCATAGAAAAACAGCATTATTCACATGCACTGAATACATCGGCATGAAACGGTACATTCATTCAAGCATCAAATGGCCCTTTCAAGCAGATGGTTATCCAGAGATCATTCGAATTCATGCAGATCGCTCTGGTCCACAACACTCATTGGCAAGTCTTTCCAAGTTTCAAAAAAACGGGGGAAGAAGATATGTCTGGAAGGAAAGCAACTGCTACCACTGAGCCTCGAAACATAAGTTTCTATTTACATGGTTTATATGGTGGCAAAACCTTTATTGAGAAAGGGAATACGAGCAGCGCAGCCGCATGGGTCTCTGCACGATCCCACTCACGGTGTAAACGTTCATGTGGTGTTGATCTATGACTTTTGCGACCCGGCTGACGGCGATCTACTGCCCGGCCAGGTCCGCTGACCGCAGTGTTGTCTCTCAGTCGTCTTAGGTTTGTAGAGGCACTGGCCCGTTGGGGGGACAGGACGCTGGACATTATAGGGGAGTGTGCAGAAGGGTGGCCTTCGTGTGGAAGCAAAAAGTGAACATGAGGGGTACCGGCATAAATTCAGAAAGATTGGCAGGTGTAGGTAGCGTTCGCATATGTAAGTGGCACCAAATTAACTGTTCTCTGTTAGGGAGGGATGAGTTGGGTGGTGGGTAGATGAGGCGCTGAGCGCGGAACTTTGCAGTGAGCTCAGCAAACGAGTGCATACTCTTTCAAGAAATCGTTCCCGAGGTCTTCCTGTGCCCGGTTTTTAGACCATCGGGCTAAAGAGTCGGTGGCCTCGTTGCTGGAATTTCCCGCTCGCGCAGGCACCCAGATGAGCTCAGCGCGAGAGTTGGGGAGCTGGCGAGTGCAGCAGGCATTGTGCAGAGGGATGAACCCTAACCTTCGCAAAGTTTACAATGGCTTACCGTTTACCATGCACAGTTTACAGTTTGCAATGTAAGTGACGTCTGCGTATGTCAGAGCAAGGACAACAGAGGTCTCCTCGGCTTACTCAGAAGCTGTGCTTGAAGGAAGCTCGAAAGTTAGGGGGTAACGTGGGGGTTTTGGGCGACCACAGTGGCTCCGTGCTCATCGCAGGTGGCATTCACTCAAACAGCATCCGGCTCATTCCAGAACCATTTCTATAGCTCTGCCAGGCGCGCCTTCCTGCGACCTTGGTGACAGCGGGAATGCGCGCTCCTCGGTTATTTTTCGGCTCAGTTTGCAGTGTAAATGCGGGTGAGGAGTGTTCTTAGTGATATATTGTTTGCACGGACAGTGATGCCTACCTGATATGTGTCGTCCGGTAGTTGCAGCAGCTGCTCTAACATAATGCGTTTGTAAGTGGGCCTTTCGAACTTCATATGGGGTGATATGGACTCCTCGTTCGAGCAGTTTCTCGTTTCCAGCTTTTTTGGTATTTTAAGTGCTGCCTTTGTGCTTGCCTATTAAGTTGCCTATATTTAGGGAGCTCACAGGTTGCTAGTTTGAGGTGTGGCTTAGCCTAAAGAACCGGGCTGAGGGTATAGGCGTGCACTAGTTGGCTGACCCCGCATTTACAGTAACCCGCATTTACAGTAAAAAATTTCGTGCAATCTGCCATTTTTATTTTGTGCCATAAAAAAAAACTGCAGAGAGTCGTAACTTTATAGGTTTCTGTTGATAATAAGCGCCAATTATGTTCTTTATGGTATTTTCGCTGCAATCAGCACGAATGATTTTCTTTACGACACTTACATAAGCGCTCATTCTTAAAAATTCGCTCTGTCCCAAGACGACTGCGTTCACAATAAAAGAATGAACTACAGTAGCTAGCCCTCGGCGCTTTATAAAGTCGATTAAGCATCGTTGCAATCAGTGTCACTTCTCCTATCTTTAACTTGCCTATGCAGAAAGAACCACTGCTCTCGGAATTACAGACTGAATCCAAAAAGAAAATAAATGAAGTATCGCCTCTTTCGCCCTAACTTTTAACCACACTTTTATTTTACACCTTACACCTCCCACCACAGTTTTGCCCATAGCTTGGGATCCTTGCATATTGAACTGGTTCGCAAGATAACCAAACTGTATATATGAACGTTTCTTCTCCTTCGCCTTCCTCGAGAGCCATTTCAACGACATAGAAACAGACCCTCCGTTGGGTACCGTTCCAGCGCCAGCGCTTGTCTAAACCTTAGAAGGCAGGGCAGAATGCAATTAGCAACACAATGGCAATACTTCTTCAGTCGAGGCACTTTAATCAGCGTCTACATCATTTCCTAAACTCAAATCTCTGGAATATTGTTATAACTATAATTTCGTTGATACGTTATAAATTTGTGTGACGTCATGTTCGGGTAACAGCTAGAAGCTCTAGAGCGGGCAGTCATGAAGTGCTATTAATTGGATGTCGGTTATAACGTTAGCTGGAGCTTTTCGAATCATACATATCTGCTCACTAGGGACTTGAAGGTCTGCCTGGCGCTTAGATAAAATATTAGAAAGTCCTGGAAAGCACCATCGCGGTGGTCTCCATTATTTAATGGACTACAGATCTTGGCTAACTTTCACAAGGTACTTCTCTCGTGGGTGTACACGTTTGTACGAAAAAGCAATGTTGAATGCATGAAACTCAAGAGCGGCACTAAGCTGTGTGATTTTTTAGCAGCTCTCTTTTAGTAGGTTTTCTGTAACACGCAGATGCTGCGCGCCTCAGCGCACGAATGCCGTAGAGGCCTTGAAACGGACACATTGCTGTTTCCGGAAACCGCAATCTTTTTTATAATCTCTCACATTGCGACGACCTGCCAGGACTAAGTGCGAATCCAGTGGCACTGCAAATATAAATGTCAAACACAAGAGCTTCCCGAAAGCTCCGCGATCATACTGGCAATATTCACGAGAATAGGGCCGATTGTATCGCCTCAGCGATCAGCCGTAGAATGCAGATATGTTCTTTTACAAACCACTACGGGGTGCACTACGCTGTCGAGAAAAAAAGAGTGTCCCATTTGCTGCAGTCACTGCAGGCTCCATAAACGCTCTAATTTTCCTCATGCAGTTTGGCAAGATTGAGATGGAGCGCCTCATCTCACCGTTGGAACCACACACGTTGCAATTGGGCCAATTACACGTGCAAAATATAAACACCAATATCGCACCATCGTCACCGTCTACTAAATTACCTATATAACTTTCCCTAACGTCCGGAATTTTTTTAGTGTTCAGGGATTATGAGTCAAACGCCAGCGTTTTCTACCCCAACAAATCCCTTGTAGTAGCCATAAATAATGCCGAGTGTTCATTCAAACCGGTACAGCTGAAGAGCGTTGTCAGTATTTAGAAGCAAATGTGATTGGAATGAACAATGTAACATATAAAAGTGTGAGTGTCTCCGCAAAAACAAATATTGAGCGGACTTTATACTTATGTAGCTTACTCGCCGCCTGATGTGGTTGTCACTGATAATAAATGTGGACAGGAAAAAACTAATCCACTTCAAGCGCAGCGAAGAGCCGAATTCATAAACCCTTGAGAGATTTCTGACCTGTCTGCTTAGCGCTTGATATGCATTGCCGCATTTAAGGGCGGAATTAGTAATCTTTTCACCAGAAACCGGGCTAGAAACTGCGTGGCAGATAAGGGTCAGAGGGAAAGAAAAAGGAAGCTTGTAGTGCAGGCAACCGACAGGCCGGTGGCCTTTTGCGCCCATTGAGTCGACGGTTGCGCCTCGAGACAGTCATTTGATAATTTCAGGATGCGGAAAATTTTCCGTGACAAATGGCATTGGCGTCGTATGCCAAAACAGAAATACAAAATATTTTGTGCCTTGCTGTTAATCAAAGGGTAATGCTTCGAAGGTTCCCGCCGTCCATGGCAACATGTGGCCCAGAAATCGCCGGTACTTCCTTGCTCTTGGTGAGGACTGCATTCCCCAATCTTATCTTCATTGATAGCTGATATGAGGGCTTTCTCCAGGGAAAAAGCGGCTTCGTAGCTATCTCGGTTAAGCCCCGCAGTGGAACTCTCACCCATGACTTATTGAAAATCGAATAGCTACATTCAAAGAGAGTCGGTGGGAAGCTCCCGGGATGCATGCACTTTTAACATCTGGTTGCATTGGGCCTGGCCTAAACCGTGTTGACGTCGGTTTACACCTTGTTGGACCTCGTCTACATCCTGTAGGACATTTTTTTTTCCGAGGGCACTGCGGCTTCCTCCGTGCCCCAACCGTGGGCGCAAAGTTAACGTGCTTTATATATTTTTCATGCGGCGGCAGTCATCTAAGATGAGGAAGTTAGGGTAATAGGATAGTATTTTCGCTACTGAAAACTGTGGCCTTACGTTTCAAGCATACTTAAGTGTTATATAGGAAAAGGCTTTAGCATGGGAAAAGATGTTGTTTTGAGAAACCGCGTTTTCCGCATGAAAGTTATGGCAGAACTATTCCAGTTTCTTCTTCTTCCTTGATTCTGGGAGGTAACCAGATGGGAATTAATTATTTAACCGTTCTCCTCTCCCGCTATACCGAAATTTCAATTTTAATCTCCACTTTTAGATCAACAAGCAGGCGTTCTTTCATTTTTTTTCATTTTCTCGTGGTAAAACATATCAGAAACATGGCACTCTTCTCTTCTTGTTTATACTAAGTATTAATAAAAAAAATTGTAAATTTTCTCATTTTTCCTCTGCTCTGCAGCTGGTGTATTTGGCAATTGAAATCTCTCAAGATACTGTTGAGCCCTTTCTTGTTTTCTCGTATATCTTAACTATCGATTTTTTCTTTGCTTCAGTATGTCAGTCCTCCGTTTCGTTTAAGTATGGCTGAGATTTATCATACATGAAAGTTTTTTGTACCGCCACAGCTTATATAATAGGTCATTATGAAGCCTTCAGCCTCAATAAACGCTTTGAAATATCTAGTTTAAACGTTAGGGCTCTCTGTTTAAATTAAGCTTTGAAATTCTTGCGCCATTCTTCTTTACCGATTTTCTATAGCGGATCATTACTGCGGTGTCTACAGAGAAAATCGAAGCATTGCTACGCGCAAGTGGAAATGACATTCATGTCACGTTTTCAACTTCTATCATAAAGCGGTCGCTGTTAACATTGGGCCCCGCTAGATTACAAAGACTCGGAGCGTTCAGCGCTCTAAATTATTTCTCCACTTCTGTTGGACACTTGAAGTGACAACACTGTACTACTCATATACGCCGCTGAGCTACCCATGAAAACATCTCTACTTGGGCAATGTTTCTCTATGTTGGTTGACATTTCTCTGGCATCCTGATGACTATAGAAAAAGAGAAACTGCTACAACGGAAGGGCTTTGTTACGTGTCCAACTGGACGAAACCGTTATGAGTGCATAAACTGCATGTGTGCGCACTTTTCAGATCCGACACCTAAAGAGGGAAGATTCCACTTTACAGATTATAAGGGCTGCGTAATTGAAGAACTGGAGTACCATGGACATCGTAAGTGAGACTTCAGAGAGGTGCTGGTGGTATTATTGCTGCCAAAGCCGTGTTTAGGGTTATGTATTACGGGCCTCTTTTTCTAACCTCTGGTTTATTATTTTCAACTTGCGCAATGACTATTGTGATATGTTACGTCGATGATGATCTCGATGAATGAAACGTTAGTTTCGTGTGAAACGCTACCGGAGCTTTATTCGTTGAGATCATTTTTTACATTCTCGGGACCCAGTTTGCGCAGCAGAGTGAATGCAAAAACGCTTAAGGGAAAGGCTGACCTTCAGAAAATTCAGAGATGTATGCATCTCTGAAGGAGAATTCTCGTGACAAAAATCTGAAATTCGCAAGTTGCGCATGTGCTCACACTGCGCCGTCAAGCATTTACTGATGCCTAAGCTTAACGCAGCACTTCAGAGCACCTGCGAACGGCAAGATAATGGCCTCCAGTCAGCTGAATGAGGTCGGCTTTAAGCACAATATCTGAGCCTGAAGCAGTCGCGCCACATGTCGCAAACTCAGTCTTGAGCGCACAATTCACGCTGAAATAGCAAGAAATCCGCTCCGTGAACACTTTACTGTGACAAAATAAATAAGGTGAAATAAATTAGGCTTATAACCAATAATGAGAGCCGCCCATATATTCAGCGATAGAATCACACACAACCGTTTAATTAATAAGCAGGCCTGCTTCGATATAACTCTTCCCTATCTTCTCACAGTTTACTCAAGTCGTAGCAAATAAGCTTGGAAGATACCAGGATAATTTTTGTGACTGGGTCGGCTGAGCTGAATGGGTTTACTAGTACTGAGTACTTCAGCCTTAATGGTTATCGTGGTAGAATGCTAAAGATTAAATGCACACTCGATGCAAACAGCCAAATGTTGACAACTGATGTGTCACAAGCCAGCGTGAACTACGGAAGGGCGCAAATAGTGGTGTAATTACAAAGAGGCAGAGATAGGCATTACGTTTGATTCTCTCTGGGCTTATACTATGCTTGCAGCAAGTGGTAAAGCGGGTCAATACGGTTGGTAACTATAGAAGTTAACAAAGGAGAGTTGCGATTATAAGCATTTAGATCTTATGATAATTTTATATCTGAGTAGAGTAATGTTAGTACTAATAAGACACTATATATTTACGGCGCTCATCAGTAGTCACAAGATGGGAACGCTGGAGCTGAAACCTAATTGAAGACAACGAAAGGAACCGTATTAATAAGGTAGAAATGAATTTTTAGAGCTCGAAAAACTTCTTCATGGTAACGTAAAAAGTAAAGTAAGTAATGCAGATGAATCTAGTCAAGTTAGCAAAGAAGCCGCGCTATATCGCTTTTGAGCCCTTCGAAAAAGACGTAATATTGCCTTCCAGTACTTATCGGTTTGAAAAGGGACATTTAGTGCAGTAGCATTAGGAGCCCCGCTGTCGAGACAATCCGGCGTCCCTTCTTTAGTCCGTGTTACGAAACAGGAGGTGCCCTACCTTCCATGATGTACAATTGTGACAGGCAGAGAGAGGGGACCCCCCCTTCTGACGCCATCATAACCTGTAAATCATAGTGGGCGGCAACATAACCGCAGTGGCAGGTGGCAATTAACTTATTAATGGTGCAGATAGGTCTCGTGACCTTGTGATGTCATCACAACCTGCTTGCCATTGCAGGTGGCAACCTGCCCGCCGGGCTGTCAGCAACGCGCCCCCGTCGCCAATGAAATTAAAATAATTTTTTACATTCGGTTCCATTCGAACTCTTCAGACGATAAGAAAACAGTGATGTGTTGAATGACACACTGCACATATATGGGCCGTAAGGCAGAATCTGTACGAAAGATTAGGAGCACTTGCGAGGGTGAGACTTCTCAAACTATCGCATTATACACTTGGAGGAAAGTACGGCTGGTACGGCTGCCATTGAAGAGGAGAATGCCTGCTGTGCAAGGGCGGAAAAATAAATGGGGTGCAATTTTGTGGGGTTCTGTACACAAGTACAATATCATGTCTAGCTTATCAGCTGTCGAGCGATTGAAGTGCGGTAAAGTCAAGATGTTTGTAAGAATAATGCTTTGCGATGGCTAAGGATAAGTAATATACATATCATTATAAAAACATTGAGAGCTTCTGACACTGCAAAATAAAAGATGAATTCGCTAATAAAGGCCAAAAGAAATGTGGGAAGCGAAGCTCACGGAACTAGGGAAAGGGACTGCAATTTTCTTTGTTGATGGTATACCCTTTTCTTAAATCCAGAGGCAGATTTGCGGTCATACATTAACCATGCCTATGCAGGAATTAGGTAAAAATAGTCACGAGACGGACGGTTGTTACTACGAGGACAAAGAATTTCCAATATTTTGCACAGCGAGAGAAGAGGTGTCCTTCCTACTTAAGAGACAATCACTCGTTTTTAAAGGGCGAGGAATTGTGGTTCTACCTTGCAGGGGATAGAAAAGTATGCAGTAGAATTTGCAGCTTGTTTCACATTGTTTGCTTGTGTTCTGAAAGTACGACTGGAATACACGAATGAATGAATCAGCGCTTCCCGCAAGAATACGTTCGTCTAGGAGCTTCCGTAAACCTAGTGAGAATGTAAGGTGATTTCTGCGGCAAATAACAGATTTTTCGCAATGGCGACGTCTACCGCTGCCACTTTAAATAATTTTAGCATAGCGCATACGGCTATCATTACCGCTTACAGCGTACCACGCCCCGTCACTGCGCATGCGCAGATCGCCGTGAGAACGCCAAATGGCGCCACGCTCCTGTCAACAGCGCTCCCGCCAGCAGCGAGGGTAGATACGATAGCGAGGGGAACAATCAGCGCGGTCGCAGTGGTGGGACACGTTACGCGGTAAGCGTTGGCGGTAGCGGTAGGCCCTATGCTATAAGTATCCTCAATCAATGCGACGCAGGAAATAACAGGCAAAACAACTTTGAAGTGATTGTGAAATATCAATACGCATTGGCTCCTCTATCCATTTAAAAAACAAAACAGCATTAGTTACTGCCAGTGGGGCACAAGAAAGTTTCAAGCAGCAACCAAAGAATTAAAGAATTCTGAAAATGAACAGTGCGTAAAGTACCTTCACCTCTATAATTTATCTCGGAGTGGGCCAGGCTGGGCTAAAGGCTCTAAACAATCGCTTAATGGTCCGGGCTCCTCACAAATTCTCTTATTCAATGTGCAGAAAAAGTTTAGCTTACTGCAAACAGTTGGTTTCCTTTCTTCGTTTTTTCTCTGCACGTGGACTTTAGCAATCACTCATGCTTCAAAACGCTCCCTACAAACTAGAGCGCCTTGTTTTATTTCTTGCTGTTTCATTTTCAACATAAGTTCAAAAGTGTCTGACGAACAAATGAGTTCTCGCGTTTTGATATTCTGCCACAAACATTCATCTCCAGAGTGCGTTCTTTGGGCAAGAAGAGAAATCAAGGATTTATTACCACAAGAGTGTATCGACCAGTTCGTGGACACGTGTGGCGTTGTGGTTCCGGAGCACAGCAGAGATCTCTGCGAAGACAGTGAAGAATACCGCTAATATCAAATAAAGGCTTCGGTCTTTTGCATTGCCACTTGCAACCACGAATGCAAATGTGTGTGAGAGAAAGTGAGTGTGTGCAGTGATTTCTCCTTACCGCTTTCATGATTTTCTAAAAGTAATCGCTGAGTTACTAATATGGGTAAAAAGCTTCCTTTGGCTGCCTTGCAAAGGTATTTATTGGATGCATTATTTGTCCATGCTCATATCTCTCTCTCGACTTGCCACTACAAAAGAATGTAAATCCAATGGCAGGATCTAATGAAACCTCTACCTGTTATTATTGCTTCGTGCACAGATGTAGCAATTTTTCGCGCTTACCTAACCAGTAACTTGTGTTTACGGTGTTTTTCGCCTTGCCAAATACTGCACAAGCTGAGCTCCCTTCAGACCTTTCTGAATTCCTTGCTCGGCTATCTCCTTGAGATTCACTCTGAGCCTGAACTCTTCAGAGGCAGCACAGAACCTCTGCTCTGTGAACCTCTCCAACCGCTTCAGCGCGGCACCGAACAATATCGCTTTGCTGACAAACACTCGTTTGCGACCACTTCGTAAATTCCTTTCAACTCTTTCTCCGTTCTCTGAGCTCACAAAGCACTAAACATCCTGTCGCGGACGCCAGAATATGTCGCCACTTCGCGCACTTTTGCGTGCGCTGACATACACCCTTAGAGCGTGTGGGGGTGGCGGTCTCCGTCTCAAAGGAGGTGCCCCCGACTCAGCGCGGCAAGCTAAGCCAGAGACCAGCTACCAATTGACAAAGGGTTGCTGGTTCGGTGCCCAGCTTTCGCCGGTCGCAAGCCAGAGATTGGGTTGGAGCCACAGGTTCACAAAATAAAATAAATTTTATACAGCAAAGAGACAATCGCTCCTACGAGCAGATACGAAGTGATTTAAAAATACAATGCACCTCGTGCAAAGTAACAACTGAGAGAGATTACAATTCAAAAGAATATTTGCGCCTAAAGTGCAATAACACAGAGAGAGACAAATAAACAAAACACAGTTTGTTCACCGGACACTGCGACAGTCCGACGACCTTGGGAGCACGATGGGGCCAATCCGCACACTGGCGCACGTGGCCTCGCTGGTCCGTGGCTGGGCGCTGGTGTTCTTCCGGGAGTCGAGCGGGCGCGCTTCTCGGAAGCTTAAACGGCGGCTCGGGCTAACAGACAGCGGTTGTAGACCCTCATTTATAGGCGCAGCCCGCGTCTGTTTGTTTTTCGCGCCAAGGCAGGCACGCACATACACGCAGTATCAACTGCACGAGCTTCTTCTCCCTCTCGCGCCGGGCGCCCGACCCCATTGGTCGAGCGCGGAAACCACCTTCGAGAAATTTCTGGTTCCTTATCGCATGCGAAGACGCCGGCGCGAGAGCGAAGGGGAGACGGTATCACTTTAGCGCTATCAAGGTCACGCCTTCTTAGTCGACTTTGAGTAGAAACTATTCCGACATGATAGAGAAATCGACACCGCGTGGCTATGTTTACTTTGGCTCCGCGCCGGCGAGCTGAGTGGAAAGGGCAGCAGCACACGCAAAGGTACGCGCTCTCCGGGGATCCCTCCCCGCTGTTTTTTATTTTATTTTTATACCGCGTGGGTGGGATTGCTTGCGCGCTGCACCCTTTCTTTCTAATATGCGCCGAATTTTATGTCACTGCCCCTTCCTTTAAGAATATTGTGCAACAATATTCACAAAACACAAAATTCGCGCGCACATGCTTGCGCTCACAAACTCAATGGCGAATGACAAAATGCACACATCACTACAATGATGTCTGCACGTACATAACACTTGGCAATGTCAAAATGCCCATAAATACATGCCGACACTTGGCAAACCATTAACTCAATATTACACAGGGAGCACAGAAATATAATGCATCCTTTCGCCGATACTTCCACGTTCGGCATACATGGGCTTGAGCAAGACTGTTTCCCTCAAGCTTTCTGCAGAATTTTTGTTTCTCTTTCGCACCTGACTCTGGCCTTTTCTCCTGTCGCGAGCTCTCTCTTCTTTCGCCTTTTACTGAGGCTTCTCTTCCATACGCGATTTTGGCTCTGCTTCCTACTCGAACTCTTCTGTGTGTCTCTGTTCGTAATTCATGCCCTTCCTCTTTTCCTGTGGCTAGCGCGTCTGTTGCGAACAGATTGCACGCCAGTTCGCTCGTGACGGCCTTGCTTCTCGTTTTTTTCGTCTCGGAGTGCGCTCTCGTGTTTGTGCTTCCGCTTCCACACTGAGTCCTTTCTGAAAATGTGGCTCGTTCTTCGCAGCTTCCTTTTCCCGTTGCTGGAATATTCGTGCAGCTTGCTTGCACCCGACTCAGCTGTTTTCAGCTTGGTTCGCTTTTGTCCTACTTCCTTCCTCATTCTTCTTGGGGCCAAGCCCGTTTCCTTTTCGTTTGTATCATTTGAGATTAGTTCTCGCGATGAAGCCACTGGTTTAGTCCCCTTTTGTTTTTCGAGGACTGAACTTTCTTCTCGGCAGGTGTTTTCTTCGTGGTTCCTTTTCTGACCTTTCATCGTGTAGCGTGCTGAAGGCACGGCTCACCAGAGGTTGGAGACCCATTCTCCTCTCTTGCACTCATTTCTTCTTCAACTCCTTCCTTCATATAGTCACTTTCAGTGCATTTACAAAAAGGCCTTCTTTCTATTACACATTCGGCTTCCCCATAGGAAGACTTCACTTCGCTTTCGTCATCGGAAAAGGCCTCCTCGCTGCTCGACGGTTCACTCGGTACAGATTCCGGTTTCTCCCTGAGGGTGCTCTCCTCAGCGGTAAGTGCGCCGGACTTTAGCCCTCTTTGACATTCGACCATTCTGCCTCATGGTCACTACTGCAACAATCAGGTGTGCAGCACTCTGACTTCTCAGTGAACCTCCTGCTTTCTTCCTCAAGGTCAGGCGCCTTCCTTAAGGTGCCCTCCGACTCAAGTTTCAGGTTGGCCTGCTCCACACTGCCTACTACCTCGGTAGTAGCTACACGCTCACTTTCCTGGGGAAGCGCCACTCCGGTCAGATCCTCATTCTCCTTAATCTGAGTTGTAGGAACGGGCTGTTCCACAGCCACACTCTCATTAGTGGAGCTAGTTAAAACCACTTCCGTGGTTACCAGCAAACCGGACTCGTTAGTCTTCCACACGGCCTCTCCGGTGGTAAGCTCCACTCGCTCCCTGGCGTTGCTAAAACGCCTAGCTTCAGCAAGCTTCTTAGCAAGGATTGCATATTCTCTTTGAAATTCTTTTTCTCTTTCTTCTCGTTGTCTTTGTCTCTCTCTCTCATAGGTTTCCCTGGCGCGCTGTCTTTCTTTCTCCATTTCTTCTTGAACCTCTTTCCATTTTTGGTCCACCCACTGGACAAGTTCACCTTCCTTCAGACCTTTCTGAATAACTAGCTCCGCTATCTCCTTGAAGTTCATTCTGAGTTTGAACTCTTCAGATGCAGCACATAGCCTCTGTGAACCACTTTAACCGCTTCAGCGTGGCATCTAAAAATATCGCTCGGCTGATAAACACTCGTTTACGACCACTTCGTGAACTCCTTTCGACTCTTTCTCCGTTCTCTGAGCTCACAAAGCACCAAACGTCCTGTCGCGGACGCCAGAATATGTTCCCACTTCGCGCCCTTTTGCGTGCGCTGACAGACACCCTTAGAGCGTGTGGAGGTAGCGGTCTCTGTCACAAAGGAGATGCCTTCGACTCAGCGCGGCAAGCTCAGCCGGAGAGCTGCTACCAAGTAACAAGGGTGTTGGTCGTTTGGTGCCCAGCTTTCGACGGTCGCAATCCAGAGAATGGGTCGGAGCCACAGGTTCACAAAACAAAAAAAAAGTTTATACAACAAAGAGACGATACGGAGGATTTGACAATCACTCGTACGAGCAGATACGAAGTGATTTAAAAATACAATGCAACTCGTGCAAAGTAACAACTGAGAGAGATTACAATTCAACAGGATCTTTGCACCTAAAGTGCACTAACACAGAGAGAGAGACAAATAAACAAAACACAATTTGTGCACCGGGCACAGCGACAGTCCGACGACCTGAGCAGCACGACGGGGCCGATCCGCACACTGGCGCACGAAGCCTCGCTGGTCCGCGGCTGGGCGGTGGTGTTCTCCCGGGAGTCGAACTGGCGCGCTTCTCGGAAGCTTAAACGGCTGCTCGGGCTAACAGACAGCAGTTGCAGACCCTCATTGATAGGCGCAGCCCGCGTCTGTTTTCTCTTCGCGCCGAGGCAGGCACGCACATACACGCAGTATCAACTGCACAAGCTCCTTCTCCCTCTCGCGCCAGGCGCCCGACCCCATTGGTCGAGAGCGGAAACCACCTTCGAGAAATTTCTGGTTCCTTCTCGCTTGCGAAGACGCCAGCGCGAGAGCGAAGGGGCGATGGTATCACTCTAGCGCGGTCAAGGTCACGCCCTCTCCGTCGACGATGAATAGAAACTACTCAGACATTCATAGAAATCGACGCCGCGCGTGGCTATGTTTATTTTGGAACCGCACCGGCGAGCTGAGTGGAAAGGGCAGCAGCACACGCAAAGTTACGCGCTCTCCGGGAATTCTTCCCCGCTGTTTTTTATTTCGTTTTTATAGCGCGCGGGCGCTATTGCTTACGCGCTGCGCTCTTTCTTTCTACTATGTGCCGAATTTTGTGACACAGGTGCCCGTGGAGTTTTCGTTTTATATTGACCTAAGCGGCTTAAATTAAAAAGAATGTTCCACTAGAGCGAAACTCTCAAAGAAAAATCTTTTGGCACGCTCAAGCGGCCAAAATATATCAGTAAATGTCTAACTTCGAAGCATAAAACTATCTTTTATTAGGGCAGTTCATCTGCAAATTAATATTTTGTTCAGGGTAATACAGTCCTTATAGAAATTTTCAGAAGCGCATTTCAGCAGCAGAAGCTGCATGCATTACCCTTTCAAAATGACAAACTTCTTTATGACTTGCGCAAATTTCTCATTTCTTTTCATATGATACAGACCACACCAAAAACGCACGTCATTTTAAACTTTGTTATCAGTTGCTTTATGAGAATTATCTTTACAAACAATATATGTCACCCAGCTTTTCATCTTGGTCCGATGTCTAGGCGAATCCCCGAAGTTGGAGTAGATTTGTAATAACGGAGTAATTACTTATTCACATCCACCTGTACGCAGCCACACGGGAACAAAGGATAGATGTACAGCTTTCTCAGAAAAATTCGTCGTGGTCCGGGGTTCGAACCCGGGACCACCGCTTGACCGGAGCAGTTGCGCTACGAGTTTGCCGTCCCGGTTAGCTAAGTTAGTAGAGAGACGGCTCCTGTGAAGTGGTGGTCCCGGGTTCAAACCGGACCAGGACAAATTTTTCTTTAACGACGAAGTTTCTCAGAAAGCTGTATAGCTTTCCTCTGTAGCTGTATGGATGCGCTCAGGTGGATGTTAATGAGTAATTACTCCCTTATAACAAATCTACTCCGTCTTGGGGATTCCGCTAAACATTTGACCAACACGGTTCCCACTTCGAGTTATTGATCAATTCTCTCTCGCGCTACCATAAGTTTGCCGTCCCGGTTAGCTCAGTTGATAAAGCGACTGCTCCGGTGAAGCGGTTGTTTCGCGCTCGAACCCCGAACCAGGAGGAATTTTTCTTTAACTAGGAAGTTTCTGAGAAATCTGTATAGCTTTCCATTGTAGCTGTATGGATGCGCTCTGGTGGATGTTAATGAGTAATTACTCCCTTATTACAAATCTACTTCATCTTGGGGGATTCCGCTAAACATCTGACCGACACTGCTCCCACTTCGAGTTATTCATCAATTCGCTCTCGCGGTATCATAAGCTTGCCCTTCCGGTTAGCTCAGTTGGTAGAGCGGCTGCTCCGGTGAAGTGGTGGTCCCGGGTTTAAACTGGACCAGGACGACTTTTTCTTTAACCATGAAGTTTCTGAGAAAGCTGTACAGCATTTTTTTCTAGCCGTATAGCTGCGCTCGATATCAGTGAGTAATTACTCCGTTATTAGAGCTTTGCATCTAGTGTGCAACTTTCAGTGAATTTCAACTTCACTAATAACAATCCATAGAAAAGAAAAAAAAATTCTCTCACAGAATGAACAGTGCCAGGTGACAGCCATACTCTGCCAAGTGTCAGCAGGAGAAATTGCCTTGAGAAGCAGAATGTTATTTGGGAAAACACAAACCAAAGACAAAATACAATGACCACTTTATGACTAGCGTTTGACCCACATCTGTCACTTACTCTCTCTCGCATCTCATCGAAATGCACAGCAAAAATGCATTCAAGTTGCATCAAGTTCCCGCTGGAACAAAGAGACGAAAGTACAATTTGATACATGCTCAAGATGTCCAAACACTTTGAAATGGCAGGCAGCCACATAGACATATCATAAACGTTTACCAAAAAAGCAAAAGACACTGCATAAAGATAACTGAAATAGCTTTCTAAGAAAGGACATTAGGTTTTGTTACACTATGTTGAGACAAAAAACATGTTGAAGATGAAGCTCTAATGAGATGGAAATTTAACATCAGGTAAAGGCAATGAAACTGAGCAAAATGACCTCGGACCACGCAGGTTGGACAGTGAACAGTGCCCTATTGTGTCATCTGAAGGTTTACAGATAAGAAATAAAGAGAGCACGATGAGCTGCTAGAGAAAAGTAGACAGAAATAAAAACCTAACCTCAGGATTCATACTACACGCATCTTACATACGGCTCTAAAAAAGCGACAGCTGCTTTGATAGACAGTTACTGTGTTTACCTGTGTTTGATTTGGCTTTTGGGACCCTTTTAAAAACCTATCACTACCAAGTACTCTGCTGTCTTCGATTTTATATCAACTGTAACATCATCAAGATGAGCAAGCGCCATATTACACGAAAATGTTGTCTTTCGCTGACCACAACTACAAAGGAACTAAATATGGCCACCTGTATTTAAATGCAGATGAGCTCGAGAGAGTGATGAAGAAAAGATAGTCCGCACTATTTCTTTCAGTCAAATTCTTTTCGCCAGGCAATACAACCGCTGGTTATACCTGCCTTCTCTGCTACTTTGCTATCTAGGCTTCAAGGCTAGGTGTGCATGATCAGTATTTCAGTCACTCAGGTCAATCAGCATCTGAAGGAATATTTCCAACAGTGGCAATTCATCAATTTGTGTTTCTGGCTCCACAAAATATTGCTGCGAATCTTTGCAGTGTTTGTACATTCTTCAAATCTGCCGCCACGCTGCTTTATCGCTTTGTTCGCGATGCAAGACGTGACCACATTTATCCAGATTGATCGCATTAAGGCAGAGCTGATTCTACATTGTTCCAGATTGTTCTAGTAACTTTGCACGCTTTATCTCGGAAGTTCGCTATCAGTTTTAATTGAGCATGGCCGACAGCAGCGGGCATTCTCATCGACGACCGCCGAGTGATTCAGTTCATTGTGGGCGCAAGTCAGCCCAAATAAAGAGTTCTGTTCAGACACCATTTTCGCAGCCTTTCTACGTTCCGGACTGCAGTCACCACTTCGTGACAATATTAAAACAAGCAACAAACGAATAATATACGCAAGCGAGTGGACATAATGCCGGTTACCTTAAGTAGAGAATGTCTTCTTTAATTGGTTAGATAGGTATAATATGACTTGCATGCGAAGAGGCTGTGAAGTAAGCCCAAATGAAGAGCTTTGTTTAAACATCATTTTCGCAGCCTTTTTACTCTACCTTCTGCGGTCACCACTTCGTGACACCTGGTGGAGGTGCGCGGTAGCCTTCCCTGTTCCGGACGCCCCCTTCAAGTCGGGACACCAGCCCTCTACGCTCCGCACCGGAGGACAAGCCAGCAGTTAACCGAGCCAGCAGACGTCTTCAGGGAGAGAGGTATGAGTTGGGGACCATGCCGGACCACACCCGACAACGAAAAGGCGCTGCTACGAGCACCACAACCTCAACAAAGATGTCGACACTGATTATACTGCAACAGACGCGGGTGCCGCCAACTTTCAGTGGATCGCTAGGCGAAGACTCCGAAGATTGGTTGGAGCAATTTGAGCGCGTGGCATCCTTCAACAAATGGGGTGATGCGGCAAAAATTAGAAACATATTTTTCTCACTGGAGGGCTCATCGCGCACGAAGACCACGAGTAGTCCCTAAGGACATGGGCACTATTTTAGAAGGATCTTTTGAAGGCATTCACCAATCTCTTCAGGAAAGCGAGAGATGAACGACTCCCCGAGTCCAGGATCCAGCTACCGAACGAGCCCGTCCGTGGTTACGTTGAAGAGATGAAGCACCTCTTTCGCCGTGCTGACCCCGAGATGACCGAGAAAATGAAGTTCGGTTTTTAATGCGCGGTACAAAGGAACAACTCTTTGGCAGCCTCGTCCGCTAGCCGCCAAAACCAGTTGACGAATTCACGCACGAAGCCGCACGATCGAGAAGATCCTCGACGTCCGGGCTCGGCAGTACAACCACCCTTCCTATGTTTGTGCAATCTATCCGGACACAACGATCACCACCAGCGACAACTTGCGGGAAGTGATTCGCGAAATCGTCCGCGAGGAACTACGCCGATTACTGGCATTTTCCCCACAGCCGCAAGTAGCGATTCTTTTGGATGTGGTACGGGAAGAAGTGCAACAGGCACTTGGCACCTCGACTGCCACAGAACCCCAGGCAATGACCTACGCCGCTGCAGAACGAACGCCTCAGCCCCAACGACAACCACTATGTCCTCTCCGACATGAGCAACTTGTTCCCGAATGACGCCTCCTTAACCCCGCCCGCCCCAGGAAATGCGACGCTTGGAGGTCTTCCGACAATAGGCCGTTGTGCTTCCATTGCGGCGAGGCCGCCCATATTCTTCGTCTCTGCCCGTACCGACCTAAAGGTCTTCGAGGCTTTGCCGTTGACGCCCCCGAACCCGCTTCGGCCAACGTCCGCAGGAAATCGACGAGTACCTGCGTCGAGAGGAGTGCACACCGAACCGCCTTTCGTGCTCACCATCACCGACAACCTCGTGCTTTGCGTCGCCACGCCGCTGCTACGCAGCCGCAGTACGAGGAAGGTCTCCAAGCGCCCGTAGAGAAAACTAAAGAAAGCAACCTCTGGAGGTGAGGTTGCTCACGAGCGAAACGCCTAATATCATCCACCAGCCACGCCCCACGAAGACTCTGCACCCGCTACGTCGCATGAAGCAGCTACACTCGCTGCACCGATGCCGCACAAAATGACAACCGCGACCCGAACTGCCTTCAAAACGACGCCGGCACCTAGAAAAGCTTCGACGACATGCCCCACCCGCGGCTCGCATACGCGACGAAGCCGGGGCAAGACTCCAAGGGCGAAGTGGAATGCAAGAACCAGGAACACCGAATTAGAAGTGACTATCGACGGCCGCAAAGTTTCCGCTCTAGTCGACAGAGGCGCCGATAACTCGCTGATGAATGGAACATTCGTTGCGCAGCTGAGAAAAGTCACGGCTGGTTGGGACGGCCCTCAAACTCGCCCCACGGGGGGGCCGCCTCATTACGCCATCAGGACGATGCATAGCGCGAGTGACTGTCAAAGGATATACCTATCCTGCGACCTTTGTTGTGCTACCACAATGCTCCCGCGAAGTGATTTTCGGCATGGATTTCCTTAGTGAGCATCAGGCGATCATCGACCTGCGATAAAAGTTGATCAGGCTTTCGACGGACGAAGCCATCGCTTCGGTGAAAACTCGGGAAAATCAGGTTGCCCTGAGTGTCCTGGAGGAAGAAGTGAGCGTCCCACCTCTTTCATGCCTTATCGTGACCGTAGGCGCTATGAAAGTCATTAGCGCTGAAGTCATCATCGAGGGGAACATGTAGTTGCTTCTAGACCGAGGAATCAGTATCGCAAGACGCAACGCACATTTCCGCATTGGCCAATCTGAAGTACTGTTGACTAACTTCACCGAAGAATACCGGCACGTTAACAGAGGAACGACGACTGCTTTCTTCGGCAAAATATCCGACGTACGGCACTCCTTCGCCTTCACTGACCCATCCGCAGAAGGTTCGCCTGACCAAGAGAACTCGCCCACTTTCGACATCAACCCAGCCCTGCCCGGAATAGACAAGACCAGATCCGCAATCTGCTTTGAAGCTACAGCGAGTGATTTTCATCATAGCCGAAGGTGCGACAAACGCCAAGTGCCAAGCTTCGCATTATAACGACCAGCACGCCCGACCTATCCGTCAAAGCCCCTACCGTGTGTCGCCCCGGAAACGACAAACCATCCGGTAGCAAGTGGAAGAAATGATTCGCGACGCGTCATCCCGCCTTCAAACAGCCCATGAGCGGCACCGGTGTTTTTAGTGAGAACGAAAGACGGCGCACTTCGATTAAGCGTCTATTACCGCCTCTTGAACAACATAACAACGAGCGACATCTACCCCCTCCACCGCACCGACGGCCCACTGGACCGGCTCTGCAACGCCAAGTACTCTTCATCGATGGACCTCAAGAGCGGCTACTGGCAAATTGAGGTCGATGAAAGAAATCGCGAGAAGACGGTATTCATAACTCCGGATGGACTCTTCGAGTTCAAGGGGATGCCATTTGGTCTCTCTCCCGCACCAGAGGCGTTTCAGCGAGTAATGGATACAGTGCCGGCAGGCCTTAAGTGGAAAATTTGTCTGGTATATTTAGATGACGTCGTTGTCCTCGCCTCGAACTTTGAAGACCAACTCAAAAGAATTCCAACAGTACTAGACGCCATCAAGTCGTTTGGCCTAACCAAGAAAGCAGAGAGGGGAAACTTTGCCTATGAAGAGCTGCTTTTTCTAGGTCACATCTTTAGCAAGGAGAGAGTACGGCCAGACGCGCAGAAAACAGCTTGTATTGAACAGTTTCCACCGCCAGCCGATAAGAAATCAATGCGCAGATTCCTCGGACTGTGTGCATATTACCGACGATTTGTGAAAAACTTTTCGGGCATCGCAGAGCCCCTGACCCAACTGACGAACGCAGACGTGCCATTTAAATGGGAAGCGCCGCAAGCAGAATCCTTCAAAGAACTTCAGCGTAGTTTACAGTCCCCACCGGTCCTCGCGCATTTTGATGAAAACACCGATACTGAAGTTCATACCGACCCAAGCATCGTGGGCCTGTGCGCCGACCTCGTTCAATAAAGCGACGGGCTGGAGATCGTCATCGCATACGCTAGCCGTTCCCTTTCCAAGGCCGAGGCGAACAATTCGACAACTTCGAAGGAGTGCCTTGCCATCATTTGGGCTACGTCGAAATTCCGTCCCTACCTGTACGGACGACCGTTCAAGGTGGTCAGCGATCACCACGCGCTGTTCTGACTTGCCAATTTGAAGGGCCCTTTTGGCCCCCTCGCTCGATGGAGTCTGCGCCTCCAGGAGTTTGACATCACCGCCGTTTACAAGTCCGGACGCAAGCACTCCGACGACGATTGCCTCTCAAGAGCCCCTGTAGATGCACCGCCACCGGACGACGATGTCGACGCCTTCCTGGCACCCATGAGCCGCAGATGTTCTGCACAGCAGCAACGCTCATACCCCGACCTAAAACACCTTTTCGAGTACATGAAAAGCAAAGTTTCTTAAACCCCCGCCTCAATCAATCGAGGACTGTCTTCCTTCTGTGTACGGAATGATGTCCTCATAAAGAATTTCGCAGGGAAAGAAGCAGCCTAACTCCTTGTTGTACCTGCTTATCTCGCCGAAGAAGTTCTACAGGCTTCACACGATGAGCCGACAGCTGGACATATCCGGTTTACTCGCCCCATCCGCCGCATTCAAAGACGAATATTACTCTCCTCGACTGTCTTCCAATGTCGCACATTATGTGAAAACCTGCCGAGATTGTCGGTGACGAAAGACCCCTCCCACGCGACCAGCAGCATTTCTCAACCACATTGAACCCCCTTCAAGGCCCTTTTCAGCAGATCGGCATAGACTTGATTGGCCCTTTCCCCAAATCAACGTCTGGAAACATGTGGATATTCATAGAGACAGACTACCTAACGCGCTACGCCGAGGCGAAAGCACTAACGAACGGAACAGCAGCAGAAGCCGCCAAATTTCTCGTGGAGTGCATTCTTCTGCGACAGGGAGCCCCCGGTGTGCTCATCAAGGAGAGAGGAACAGCATTCATGGCGGAACTAACGCAAGCCACCCTGCGTTACAGCCAAACCAGACACCGGAGGACAACGCCATACCATCCGCACACCAACGCACTGACCGAGCGCTTGAAGAAAACCATAGCTGACATGCTCGTCAGGTATGTCGATGCCGAACACAAGACCTGGGTCGTCATCCTGCCTTACGTCGTCTGCGCCTACAACACCACAGTGCAGGAGACCACCCAGATGACGCATTTTAGGCTCGTCGATGACAGGGAGGCCACGACCACGCTAGACGTCATGCTCCCCAACGTTACCGAAGATGAGAACGTCGACGTCGCCGCCTACCTTCAACGCAAAGAAGAAGCTCGAAGGCTTGCTCGGTTACAGATGAAAGACCAGCAGCGGACCGACGCCAGGTGCTACAACCTACGAAGACGCAACGTGGAATACAATCCAGGAGACGAAGTCTGGGTTTGGACACCCATTCGCCGCAGTGGATTGAGTGAAAAGCTTTTGCGCCGCTATTTCGGCCCGTACAAGGTTCTTCGTCGGCTAGGTGAACTGGATTATGAAATAATCCCTGACTCAATGAGTGTATCCCAGCGACGCCGCGTACGACCAGAGGTTGTCCATGTCGTCCGTCTGAAACATGTGCGCTAAAGGACGCTGCATTTCCATACTCTGTGTTTATTTTCGCAAGATCCGTTTTATTTGTTGCTAGTCGCATTATTTGTTTTAATGCATCGGGTCGATGGTTCTTAGAGAGGGGAGTAATGGCACGAATCTGCAGTGTTTGTTCATTCTTCAAATCTGCCGCCACGCAGCTTTATCGCTTTGTTCGCAATTCAAGACGCGACCACATTTATCTCGATTGATCGCATCCAGGCAGAGCTGATTCTCCGTTGTTCCGGAATGATCTAGTAAATTTGCACGTTTTATCTCGAAATTTCGCTATCAGCTTTAAATTGAGCATGGACGACAGCGGCGGGCATTCTTTTCAACGACCGTTCGAGCATTCGAGCACGCTTGTTGCTACGCCGCCGCCGAATGATTCAGTCCATTGTGGGCGCAAGTCAGCCCAAATAAATAGTTGTGTTTAGATATCATTTTGGCAGCCTTTCTACTCTCCGGACTGCAGTCACCACTTCGTGACAATATTAAAACAATCAACAAACGAATAATATACGCAAACGAGCGGTCATAAAGCCGGTTACCTTAAGTAGAGAATGTCTTCTTTAATTTGTTAGATAGGTATGAAATGACTTGCGTGTGAAGAGGCTACATGGAACAGATTCTTACAGACAAAAATTGTCAACTGCACGATTCAAAAAGGACAGGCAGGCTGCTACTGTTACTGTATGATTAACGAATCACTAGGAAGAATGCGTAAACGAGACTGTTTTCGCAAAATGTATTCTTACGTTAATGGATTTATCCACAAAGTGGGCGGGAAAATGGTGGGAACAGGGAACGGCCAGCGCCATGTAACGTAATCGGCCTAACACTTGTCTTCAGGCAGACGGCGCTCGTCCTCAAGCGAGTCGAGAATTCCTAGTATTGCAGCGTTTCAATCGGGCCACGTGAGTGAGCTGCGTCATCAGTGAACCAGCGATTCGTCCAGGTCACCTTTGCGATGCCGTAAGTGACGTTACTCACACGATGGATGACGACAAAGGGTCCGGCGTATCGGCACAAGAACTTGATACAAGCCTCGAAATCGTAACGGAGGCAGCAGGCAACAGTGGTCTATTATTGGGAAGTCATTGGATGAGAGTGGCCCTACATAGGACCAGACTTTCCCGCCGTATGCCAACATAGGTTAAGCCAGTTCACCGCTTTCTCGACATAGGTACAAGATTCCGCACATTCGCGCATCACCAGCAAGGTCATATAGAAAGGCTTACTACTTTCGCCCTCGTTGTCCTGTGTACATCCAACGTAGGCCTCGCCGACTTTAAAAAGTGGTCACATTCACCCACGCTCACCTCTGTTCATCCAACGTAGGCCACGCCGACTTTAAAAATGGCCACATCCGCCCACACTGACCTCTGTTACAGTGCTCTAGAACCTTGGGCAGTGCGTCGTCCGGCCTGGGAAGCAATGGAGGAGGCGAGGCCGTCGCAGCGATGACAGGCGCGCCAGGCGGCCAGGGGGCGCTGCTAGTAAGATGAGTGCGGGAAGCACAGCTCGAGCACAGGGTCGTTTAACGTGCTGGCGGCGAGGGATTCGTGTTTTGTTGTTGAGCGCGTCGCATCGCCATGCGTTCCCGGTGTATGTTTGACGTCTGTCTGTGCTGGAAAGTTCGATTAAGCGAGTAATGCGTGCACAATGACGTAGAGACGACGAGACAAAAGGGACACCACATGTTTTGCGCCGGGCTGCAACACTGGTTGCCAGTCGTGCAAGGAACCCCGCTCCCTTTTCCGTGTTTCTACTGACCCTGATCGCCGCGAGATTTGGTCACGTAACATCAAGAGGGGAGATCGAGTGCTGAATCAAGGAAGCGCTGTGTGCGAGTGCCATTTCGAACCAATTTTCGTTCAGTGCACCTTTAAAACAACTATAAACGGCGAAGTTGCGGAGATCCCTCGGAGACCGGCCACTGCTTACAGATGATGCTGTTCCAACCATCTCTCAGGATGCACCAAACTATGCTTCGAAGTGGCTGCCAAAGAAGAAGGACAGGAAAATTTGTAAGCAGACAATTCCTGCAGCAAAATGGAGGCGGTGTTGAAGCACACAAGGAAATCAGCCAACAGCTACGCTTGATTTCGACAGTCCGGAGGAGCCGAAAATGCAGATTCCGCCGAGAAAAACGCGTATGTACCATATGCAAGCCTAAAAATAACTGATATGTGGTCAAATATCGCCTTGCCACGCTGCGAAAAGTGTATTCACTACGCTGAGTGTGAATTGAATGCTGCCACGGAGACACAAGCAAATTCGTTTTGCATAAGCTTGTAAAAATTGATTTGTCGGCTACTTAGCTGGTCGGCGAGACTTTTGCCGTGACTAAAGCTTATATAAGAGGAAAGAAGTTGCTTCAGCGAGATATTTCAAAACCAGCAGATGCGGACGCGCAAATCGGGCCCGTTAATAAGCTGAATCTGTGCTCTGGTGCAGGCGTACAACCAGTTACTCGTAAGCGCCCGTAATTCAGCGGAAATTTCTTTTCCAAGAGGTGCACGCTTGTGGTCAAGGACGGCACAGCCATTGCATGTGTTCACTGCAAGTACCAGCGCAAATTAATACAGAACCAGCTGTCTCGAAGAAGGTGTCGAAAGCTGGTCGCCAGGAGCCAAACTGCTAACGTGCGCCGGGCACTGCGACGAATGAAGGTGAAGCAGCACAAAGCAAACGTGGATCTTGAAGGAAGGCTGGTTGATGCAGAAACTGCATTTAATTCTCTTCCTCCTGGAGACCATTTGGACTACATTGCTGAAAAGAGTTCTATCCGCCTTGTTCACTACGTTGCGGGGTATGTGGCCCGTGATACGCTCTTGGAAACAGTTTGGAAACAGGGCCACAGTAGCCCCCGTTGACCTCAGTTCTTTCATCGTAGGCCTCACCATTTTTAAAAGCATCTGCAATGGATCACGAAATGAATTAAGTTTCCCCGAAACAAATTTGGTCGTGCTGTTCTGAGAAACAAGTTATGATGGACGAATTCTATCGCTTCATATCTGTTGTTTGTACCATACCGAGAAAATTAAAAATGCGGCCGTCGCGATGGCTCAGTGGCTATGGCGGTCGGCTACTGACCCGAAAGGCGCGGGCAGATCCCTGCCACGGCAGTTGCATTTCTACGGAGGCGAAATGCTATAGAGGCCTGTATATAGTACATACGTGTACTGCCCGATGTCAGCGCGTGTTGAAAAGACTCGCATGTATTTATCGCAGATCCGCGATAAGTGAAGAATGCGCTAACGCACTTTCAAGACTGCTGAGAGTGGCGTTGCCACTTCGAGACGGTGAGCACGCGCGCATCGTTCATTCAGAACGCGCTTGAGCAGTGCTGCAATAACGTAGCCTGAGTGATCAATCACGTGGTTTTTTCATATTTCGCGGCCTTTCGTTAAATGCTGGAAAAAAGGACCACGTCAGAGATACCTTGCTGAAAAAAACCAAGAAGAGTCGTCTCTCGCAGCTCTGCAAGCTTCAAGAAGGTGCTACCTAGTGAGTGACTACGTGTCTGCTTCTAGGTCTGTGTTTTCGCTTTTCGCTGTCTTCTCGCGTGTGGCGTGGGTCGGACAGTGCCCTCCGTTAGACCGAATGCTGACGACGCCCCTGTGGAGAAATTCCCGGCAAGGTGGGCGCATTCTCAAGTGAGTAAACCCAACTGGAACCCTCAGGGGCAAGCTAGGCTTATCTCGGCGCTGCCGAGCGAGGCCGCGCTACGCGTCTGCATGGATTCTGCGTTGTCGACGACAGCTACGCGGATGCCCGCTGTGTTGCCACCTGACGCAGCCTCCACGCCCAGGCAATTGTCAGCGCCTCTGGGCCTCCAGCCTGCGCGGTCTTCCGATGCTACGACTTTGGCCTGTGACATGGACTGCTCCACCGCCTCCGTGCCCGTGGCACTCCCTCAAGAAACTGTGACCGTCGCGCCAGTTCAGTATTCCCACCAAGTGTCGTCACCAGCGCCTGAGCCTCCTCCACCGATGCCTCCCGTGAGTCAAGGCTCTCTTCCGCCTGCTGCGAACTCGTTCCGCGTTAGCATCAAGCCTACATTGCGCTTTGATATGACTGCCATCCCTGCCCGGAATGTTCAAGCCACAATTGACCACGCTCTTGGCTCTTCGAACTACTGCGGGTTTGTCGTCCATCGCCCATCGAACACTATCACGGTAAACTTGACATCCTTGATGGACGCCCAGAAACTTTGCGCAGTTACGCGGATCCCCCTGGATGACAGCAAGCATGTCCCGGTGCAAATATATTTTGCATCTGGTCCTGACACACTCCGCTGCATGGTTTATCATGTCGACAGCACGAGCCCTCCCGAGGAGGTGCGCGCAAATATTCGCTGCTCAACTCACGTTGTACTGCAAGCACGGCCTATGGGTCGCCGGGGCTCCTACCTGCTCATCCTGCAAGGCCCGTTGACTCTCCCAAAGTACCTTACCAACTACGATGCGATCGTCAAACCACAGCCCTTCCGACCTCGTCGTATTTTTTGCTATCACTGCCACAAAGAAGGACATATGCAAAATACCTGCTCTAATCCAGCAGCTGTGGCCGACATGAATGAACCAACAGTTCCTTGTGCCCTGTGCAAATCGCCGGACCATGACATTCGCTCCCCCTCTTGTCCAAAGAAGAAGCAAGCGAAGAAGTTTCACAAGTCGCCTGCAAAAATGGATGTTCTTACAAGTAATCGATTTTTAGTTCTCGCATGTGACGACAACGACTTCCCTGAACTTCCTTTATCTGAGCCCGCTGCTCACCATACATCTCCTCACCAGCGTGCATATGCACAAGCGGCTGACCTTCCCGGATCAAATGGTACGCCAAAACGTCCAGTGCATCCATCACATGTGGATACCACAGATGAAGACACAGCTTTAGACAATGCAATCGCGGAGGCTCGTCGCCGACTAGACGAACTCACCCAGCGCCGGGAACAGCGTCGTTCTCAATCCTCTCGATGAATTCTAATAACTCGGGAGCAATCATGAGAGGAATCACCTAGGGTAAGCACTGGGCCACAATCAGGTGCCGACCACCTGTTAGCCGTGACTACCCCGACAGTGGATAAGATATTAGCGCTGATGAAGCAGGTGACATCCCTCATCGTGGAAGCTCTTCGGCCTCGTCATGGATAGCGCATCATCATCCGATGGTGGTGCAATGGAACTGTCGAGGATTCGCTAACAAGGCCTCAGAAGTGAACATCCGCCTTCGCGACGGAAAGCTGAGGGCATGGGCGTTCCTACTGCAACAGCATAATGTACTCCCACGCCTTTCAGGTTTCTGAGCATAGCATTCACCCTCTATCCCTGATCGCCGTTGCACCGCCTCCTCCCTCAGCCTAGGTAAACCTGCAATTTATATTCACAGTTCAGTTCCGCACACACCACTCGACCTTTCACGGTGGTGCAACACACGTCAAGAGGTTGTCGCCCTTCTCGTAAAACCTGCACGCACACCCCTTGTCCTAGTTTCTTTTTATAGTCGTCCTGGCTCCGCATCTCCCAATCTGGGATGGGTTCGTTTTCTACGTTCTACCAACTCGGGTATCCCTATTCTAGTTGGTGGTGACTTCAACGGCGCACACACTGCGTGGGGTTACCCATCGGAATCCTCAAGGGGTTCACACATCCAAGGGAGCTTTTCGGATCATTCCTTTCAACTTTTAAACCACCCGAATACTTCTACCCGCCCACGAGCTGGCCCGTATTCACCTGATTTGACTTGGTGGTTAGGCCCCGGTAACCCTCGTTGGGCTGTTGATTCTGAGACTTGGGGTAGCAATCACAGCCCTATTTTTATCTCCCTCACGCTTACGCGTCTGCGGAAAATACGCCGCACTGTACGAATAACGTCATGGGACTCTGTACGCGCAGACAATCATTTATCTACATTGAACCCCTCTTCAGCACTGCCTACTCTCTCTGCTGTTCTCGCTACTCACACTATTACCACTACTGTAAATGAAGACGACCCAAACCCGGACATACATCTCTTGAATCTGTGGGCTCTTCGTCGCCAGGCGGATCTTTACGCTTCTCGTCACCCCGATGGCCCATCGGCTCTTCCTACTCTTCACCGCGCTACCGCACGGGCGCGGCGCTATGCAAAGCGGCTAGGCAGGCAACGCTGGGCTGCATGGTGTGCCCGCCTGTCCTCTACGCAGGGCAATCGACATCTTTGGAGAGTGTTTCACGACATGGAGCGCCCTTCTCAGGTTGCAGATTACACAGAGAGCATTCGCCTCGCGCTAAATGTGGATGAGGACTCATTTGCACAACAACGGCCCGTCAATTTTTTCTAAACCATGACTGCACCGCTACGTCTCCACCTTACTTATCGGTTACAGAGCCCTCCGATGGGATTACTTCTGACCTCACCATGGCAGAGCTGTTGGCCTCCATTGAACGGTTAAAAACTACTACTCCCGGGCACGACGGCATACCTAACTCCTTATTCCGTAACATGGAAGGGAGGGCTTGCAAACCCTATTTGATACTTTTAACGAAGTGTGGCTTTCTGGCGTGATGCCGGGAGACTGGAAGCATTCTATTGTGCTTTCAATACCGAAGTCAGGTCAGCCTCCAGTATCTCTCTTGGCCCTTCTTCCAATTTCCCTTACGCCTACCATCTGCAAGCTTTATGAAAACATTCTAGCCGCACGCTTGTCGTGGTGGCTGGAATCCCATGATTGTTAACCAGATTCCCAAATTGGTTTCCGCCCACAAATTGGAACGGAGGACGGCCTTGCTAATTTGGCTGCTGACGTGCTTGACCACTCTCCGCAGAGTCACCTTGTACGAACCGTGATCGCTACAGACATAACAAAGGCATATGATAACATCCTTCACTTTGCCATTCTTTCCTCCCTTCAAACTATTGGTCTTCCTCACCGGTTCCTCCTCTCTATTCACGCCTTTTTAGCAAATCGAACCTTCAGTGTGCGTGTCCACGGAAAGCCCTTTGGTAACTTCACTTCCAATAGAGGAGTGCCGCAAGGCTCCGTTCTCGCCCCCACATTATTTATGTGGCTTTAATTCCTCTTGTTCGAGCCCTAGAGTCCATCCCTTCTATCCGCGTGGTTGCGTATGCCGATGATATAACCTTGTGGTGCTGCCATCCAGATGCGTCGATTAATCAGTCGGTCCTTCAACACGCGCTGGATGTATTGACATCTCGCCTCCCACCTCTGGGTCTAACACTCTCTCCTACTAAATCATGTTTCATTTGAATTGGAAATTAAGCCGGCTTACGGAAAGCTCCCCCTTTAAATTTTACGGTACACAATTCTCTGATTCCTCAGGTAGAAACTGTTCGTATTCTTGGTCTTCTTCTCCATACATCTGGGACTGGCACCCCGTGGCTGACAGCCACCCGTAAATCGGCTCACGCTACTCTAGGTCTGATTCGTTGCATAGCTCTGCGCTCTGGTGGCGCACGTGCTCATACGGCCCGCCAGCTTGTGCGCTCTATCCTTCAGCCTCGGATAGTATATCAGGCACAATTTCAACGTCTCACCCGCAGACAGTGGGACTCCCTTGAAGCTATCAATCGTGAGCCTATGCGCGTCATAACATATCTGCCTCGTTTAACACCCATACCTGTGCTACAGGAGTTCGCCCAACTTAATACACTCAGTGGTAACTGAGTGTATTAAGTGTAACCGACCAACGTGTGGCAAATAGAGCTCGAAAACAGTCTGTCAAACTTCATCGTTTAAAGACACTTCTACCGTGGTCCTATGTCCAGCTCACTGACAATCGCCCCACTGTTTCCCCGTCGGTATCAGCAGCGTATCTGCCTGAAGGGTACATATTATACACGGATGCATCACATTCTGCAAAGAGGGGAGTTACTGCTGTGTATAGTCCATCTCATCCGCATCTCAACTCTCGTTCGACGTATACTGCGGATACGTGCACTCCCCTGGCATTGGAACTTCAAGCCATTTATAATGCCATTGCTTCCCTTCCGCTCGTTCCAACATTCAATACAGTTCATATTTACACCGACTCCCGCGCCGCCCTTAAACAGCTTAAGGCCGTTCGATGAACTTTCCAGATTTGACAAGCAATTCATGTGCTCTGCGCAAAGTATCCATGTCCTGTGCGCATACACTGGATTCGCGGCCATGCCCAGGATCCACATAACATTCAAGCGGATGCTATGACTCATCTTCATACATTAGAAGATCCGCCACCTTCCCCTCTTCCCCCAGATCCGTTCCTGTCCCGTGTTTTCGATTCCGAAGTTCTGCGCCAGCGAACACGCGCTCTAATTCCTCCGTGTTCGCACCCTCTCCCCCGTAATCTTACTCGGCAGGAGGAGGTATCAGTGCGCCGGATTCGGGCAGGGGCGGCTCTGACACCATCTGTCCTTCATCGGTGGCGTGCCAAAGATCTGCCAGCACCTGACAGGTGCCCTCACTGTAGCGCTGCACCGGACATTTGTGATGTGCGGCACTTGTTGTGGACGTGCCCAGCGACGGCTGCTATCAGAAAACGGCTCCTCAGGGAGGTGGGCCTGCGGTGAAACCCCGAAAGTGACTACGTGAAGTGGACTATGGACAACCGTTTCATTAGCAACCTGTGCGACTACCTCAGAGCAACGGTTCTTCACTCCTTCTTTTCACTTTCAATCCCGTGCATTCCTTCCCCGCCCCTTCCTTTTTTAACTTATGCCTCATGGCACACTCCTCGAATAAAAAAAAAACCGGAGCGGTTCTTTTGCCACCCCTCTACAACATAAGGAATTGCACTTATCCTTAAGTGAATATTAAGATTGCTTCATTATTAATCTTAGCTAATTAGGTGGAATTTAAAAAGTTCTGTGAGGAGCGCCACACGACGGACAAAATATGTCGTTGGTTTCACCTAGCTACGCCACTGCACATTTTTTAATCTTCTGTTAATGTAATGTGAAACACTCATTTCGATAAAAAACAGTGTGATTAAAGCCCGAGTGAGCTTTTATCGCAAATGAAGAACAGTGGACGTGATCCCTTGCTGTACGTAAACTGCATGAAGAGACAGGTGAGGAGAGAGAAAACAGGTATAGCTTAGATTTAAAAAAGCAAAAACCAGAAAACGCATCTGCCTTTTCTAGCCGTAAAGGTAACCTGGCTAGCTTTCCTGTGGTTGTAAACTGTTTTGTCATTTTAATGTGTTTTCAGGGATTTTGCACTTATGGCTCTTGCATACGCTTTTGCTTATAAACATCGCCTTTATTTAATAAAAGCATCGGAAGGTGTTACCAGTCGCAATTGCACTCATTTCTTTTTGCTACCTCAAACGCGTGCTGGCAGGCCGCATAACCATTCCTGAGGCCAAACTGTTTACCTTGCTGTACATAAAACGTACAGGATTCTTTGCTCTCCCCGCGAGACATTGTATTGATGAGCTGTGTTGCTTGGACGTGTGTTATCGTACTTTGTTTGCGTTAGGTGTCATATATGAAACACTCGAAGAACACATATTATGCATATGTTTTCAGTTATGGTTCCACATTTTTCTATTTTCATAACAACACTTTCACCCCGTCTTGAACCAAAAAGGCTACAACACACGAGCGCAAACATTACACTAGCATTTGGAGCCTTTTTTGGTGAAATCGATGATCAAGCTTCAAGTTTTTTAATTCAAAACTTTCCGGCGCCGAACATGCGGCTCGTTCTTCATCCTTGTTTTCCTTTTGCACTGAGGCAGCGGTCTGACACCTTCGCGTCATCTTTTCCTTTCATTTTTCGTCTTGTCAAATGCCCGTGACGCATCCTACAAGCATTACGGAATCCTGTCGCTCGTTTCACGCCCTCCCCGTTCTTTCAATTCTCATAGAGTCGCCTTTTGTCCCGACCGAGTCGTTTCCTCGGAAGACCGCTGGTTCCTACTGCGCAAATCGCTATTTTTACTTTGTGATTTTATGTACTCACAACCTATACCTTCTCACGCCCAGTTACGGGCGGCACCGCACATTCACCCTCTCTACATTTGCCTCTCGCCACTTTCAGCTGCCGTTTCTCTTGCTACAATAAGGCTCTAAAAAAAGAGAGAGAATGAGCCTATATCCCCGTTGGCTCTTCGTCTCGCCGGCACTCGCTATGGTGTAGCGTGATCTACTGCAAAGCCGCAGCTTCGACTAGACATGTTTGATCTCTGGCAAGCATGGTGGCGAAAACCACAGAACCAGTGGGCCTAGAAAGCGCACACAGTACACCCGGGTGACGCTGTTCGTACTTTGTTCAAGCGGAAATGCACACTTGAAGCGTTACGACAACTCCGACGTAATTAAGTAGCCTTACCTGCAAGATCCTATTTATAAGTACCACCTTCATTTCATCTTTAAATGCGTTCAAAAATCAACATGTTTCTGAGTGTAATTCCTGCTTTGAGTACGCGTCGACTTTTTTTTCCGGGAGGACAGACAGAAAAACTTTATTTCGCAAGTGAGTTTTATACCCTGCTGGGCCCCTGAGCCACCACGCGGTCCCGCACTCCATCGTGCAGGTCATGTCGGAACATGACGTCTTCAGCCCGAGTCACCGCAGCAAGCTGCGATGTCGGGTCTGCATACGTGAGCAGGACCTAACAGTCCTCCCACCTCGAGATGGCGTGCTGTCCCTGCGGGGGATGGTCAGCAGGGGAGCCGAAACGGATGTGGGAGAGTGCGGCGTGAGGGTCACGACATAGGGAGCATGCAGGGGATGTGCCACAATGGTGGGATAACAGCTGAGGGGATGACAGAGAGCGGGTCTGGAGGCGTCGGAAGAGGATCTGTTGGGAGTGCGTAAGAGAGGGGTGGGGAGGGGGGTAAGTCCGACGGTCCAAACGGGGTATTTGCGTGAGCTCCGCCTCCGGCTTTCTCTTTTCTGGCAGGAAAAGAGAAAGCGACAAAGCGCTAGGACGACTTCTGTGAGCAAACTCTCAATGCGAAAGTTCTAGCCTTACGGCGTGCGCAATGCAATGCAACCGCAATGGTGAGAACTATTTTTCATCTTTTGTGGAATGCATTCGCCGAACGTTGACGACCTTTTCAGTCAGCGGGGTGGGGTTTCATTGTGGCCCGACACATGCTGTGTTCCTGAAGAAGTTGGTCGCCTATCGTTTGTGCAATATGGAAATCGGACATGATTTCTCTTTCACTGCAGCAAGCGGTTAGAATATGTATAACAGCTCCGTTTCTCTTTCGCTTGCATACTTTCAGTTGTAGCGGTAAATACTGAATTCCTGGTTCCAACTGGTTTTGCCGAAATTGCCTCGGAATTGAAAAGCCATGGACTCTCAGAGGAGTGTTGTGTAGTTTTCAAGTAAGAGTTCCGTTTCTCATGTTACATCCACGCGAAGCGACGTCAACCGCTTGCTATTTTTTTAAACAACAAAAATGTCCTCAGTCTCCGGCGTTCAGCGCAGTTCGCTTAACTGTGCAAGCCGTCTTTGCATTGAGTAATTTAGTGCATGCAGAAAAAAAGCTACGTTCAAAGTTGTTTTGACGACAATTGAGGGGAGGTGCTACCAGCTGTAGCGTAACATTGCTCTAATAAAGAGGCGAAAAAGCCAGCTCGTTATATATAGATACGTAAATATGATAATAAAGCTAAATATACGTTCATTTATATTCAGTGCTAGCTCGAACCTCTGTGAATTTTAATGTTTATTTCGTGGTGTGAAAGGGCGCATTAAGATTAGAAATCGGCCACTCAGTGCAAGGCAAATATGACATATTCGATTACACATTTTGCAATTAATCTGGCGATAGTTCTTAAGCATCATTTACAAATCACTGTATACAAATATTTTGTAAGTATCTTCTCGTACACAGTGCCCCTCAAAGTTAATAATTTTAGGCTTTTCCTGCCATGGTCACACTTATACTGATAATCACAACGTGCGTATCTTTACAGCTTCGACATATTGCGAGGTCATCGTGCAAAAGGTGGAAGAGGTACAAACGGTGGAAGGTGCAATACAAGTACCACGAGTATTTCCTTTCACAGGAGGACAGAATCACTTTATCGCTTTTTTAGCCATGCCACATCAGATAGCCAAGCTGCGTAGCCAACGCGAATACTCAGAACGCCAGCAAACTTGATAATAAATGGTGCTTGAATAAAATATGTGCGGTAGAACTGTTTGCTTTACTTAATTGATGTCAAGTGATAAATTTAATGAAGATATATTCCAGTATTAAGTGAAAGTTTGATCAGTTACTAGAAATCCCACATTGCAATGCAAAAGGTCCAGCGGTATTAAAAAACACAAACGGGACCTCAAATTGCATGAAATAATTCCCCACTGGTGTTGTTGGAAAAATCAATGATTGGCCATGTTGGAAATGCATGTCCAAGCTATGCCAAGAACAGAAAAGCCACTATTCGTGCGTACTAGGCCGTACACTAGCAGTTACCTTAGGGCCATTGTTGGCAGTCAGAGTGGCTGAACATCGGTCCATTTCTGGCGCGAACGATGGGCCATGCTTGGAAAATGTAGTAATTTGCGCGAATACCACTCTTACGATATCGGTGGTCCATGACTGGCGTTATGCTTGGGGATAGCGTCCGAAGCAAAAGGAGACCTCCTGGTTCATAGGTGACTAACATGAGCTGCGTCGAGTCAGACCTTACAAAGGTATTGAGACGCGATAGTGAGAAGAGGAGCAAGACGACAGGCTTTGCTCAGTGAGGCACACCTGTTGCAAGACGGAAGGGTGATCGTGTACAGAGAATCGAAGAACGATGTCGAGGAAGGTTGGCCGTAAGCGTGAGCACAAAAGGAAGAAAGGAGAGTAGCTGGTTATTTCACACTCAGCGGTGTTATAGGCGTACATCAATAACTGCTAAACGGATTCCCACTTCTTATTCTCGGACGCTACATACATCGACATCGTGTTGTTGAGTGTCCGGTTAGGGCGCTCTGTAGAACCGTTTGTCGGTCGATGGTATGGGGGAGAATGGCGGTGTTCTGAGCCACAGAGACGGAGAAGTTCTTCCATAACGTCAGACTGTCGACTGCGGTCACTGACCATCACTCGGGGCGCGGCGTGGCGAAGAACGATTCGGTCAAGTAAGAAGTAGGATACGTCATCTGCTTTAGCAGAAAAGAGCGCGGTTTTTCACATATCGAGTCATGTAGTCAACAGCCGCGATAATCCAGCGGCGGCCGTCAGACGACTTTGGGAATGCGCCAATAAAGTTATTTCTAATTTTCTCAAAAATGATGCTGTGGTCCTGACGGGTTGCAGAAGACCAGCCGGGGGCATGGTGCATCGCTTCATGAGTTGGCAGGGGGCACAACTTGCGACAGAGAGCTTTCTTGTTGTGTACCACCTGGGCCAATAAATAAAATTGGCGGTGGTTTAGCTCTGGTTAAACCTGGAGTGACGCGATAGCTGCAGCTGGCCGAGTTGAACTTGCTCAGCTGAATTGCAAAGCCAGCCTTTCGCCGCTCCGTTTCTCTGGGCGTTCCTTACTCATCTTCGTCCTACTTGACACAGCGCATGCGCACAGCTGTGGCAGCTCGGTTTCGCCGGCGTGCCGCGCCGCCGGCAGTAGCAGCTGCTCCGCACCACGCGACTGGTCACGGGACCAACCACGTGACGAACCACGTGAACAGCCACGGCGCCGCGCCGCCGGCAGCTGCTTCGCACCACGTGACCAACCACGTGACAGCGTGGCGGCGCCGTGGCGGTAGCGCGCGGCCACGCTGAAGGCTCGAAATGCTACCGTAATATAGCTATCGCTACAAAACTTTGTCGGACTCTCGAGAGATTACGGGCAAATCCGATATGCCCTGAGGTGATTTTGTCACTCAAGGCATGTAGGACGACAAGAAGCAGACGGGCACCATCAGGTGAGTAGTCCTTCTTCAAGAGCAGGACATCCCGAATAACAAAGCGTGTTGTAAGTGCAGACTTTCGGGCCTTAGCAAACAACGGACTCAGAGCGGTATCTTGGCATTATTCGCGCTGGAACGTTGCCTGTTCTGGCGATGTCTCTTTCACAGGTGAGAGGCAGTCGTCTAGATCGTCGTCATCTGCTGCTGTGCAGGGAAGAAGATGTGAAGAGAAACAGCCAGCGTCAGCGTGGCGGCACCACTCTTATAAGACACAGAATAGTCGTATTCTTGGAGACGTAATGCCGACCGAGCTAGTCGACCGGAAGGGTCGCGCATAACAAGCCAACACAGAAAGTGATGGTCACTGATTACGTTGAAGTGGCGACCGTATAGATATGGTCGAATGTTCCACTTTTGTCACCGTGTAATTGCGTTCGGCTACGTTTACCATGCGGCTTGCGTAAGCAATAGCATTCTGGGCGTCGTCCTGAAGCTGGACGAGAAGCAGAGCGATGCCCCCGCTGCTGGCGCCGGTATCACCCTCGGTGGTAGCAGCGGGATCGAAATGGCGTAAAACAGGACCAGAGGTAGGAAGAAATTTCAATTGTAGAAAAAAATTCACGCGCCGATGACTACCCAAAGGAGCGTCTTTTTGCAGCAGTCAAGTGAGCGGATAAGCAATTTGGGCGATTCCTTGGATGAAACGGCGAAAATATGAGCCTAGGCAAAGAAAGATTCTTAAATCCGTTACATTTTGAGGTTATAGAAAGTCGGCAACGCAGCGGTATTTTGTGGGTCCGGCCAAGTACCGTATTGATTCGCTAGAAATCCCAGCACAAGGACCTGTCGCTTACCGGAGTGGCACTTCTTGGGGTTTAAAATTAGACCGGCCTGTTGAATGCAATCTAACGCAGGGCTAAGTCCTTAATTATGGTCACGAAATATCTTCCCATAAATAATTACTTCATCCAATGTGTCCGTAAATCGCTCGAACGTCGCTGGACTATTGTAGAACCCGAACGGCTTCACATTAAATTGGTAAAACTCATCAGGGGTCACAAACGCTGTCTGTTCTCGGTCGGAAGCATGCATCAGGATCTGCCAAGAGCCGGACCGCAGGTCGATAGGTGAGAAATAGGAAGCGGACTGAAAGCAGTCCACGGAATCATCAATACGCGGAAGAGGGTAAACGTCCCTCTTCGTAACGACGTTTAATCCACGATAATCTACACAAAACCTCCACGAGTTGTCCGTCTTCCTCACCAAGATGCTGGGGCAGCCCAGGGGCTAGTGGACTACCGGAAAACCTATTTCTTCAGCACGTCGAAGACCTGTTCGTTGATTACCTGCCGCTAGGCCAAGGTCACTCAATAGGCCTTCTGCCTGATCGGAGCCAGGTCACCGGTGTTGATCTGATGCGAGTGAAGCTGGCGGCACAGAAAAATTCGCTTTTTGGGAAAAATCAAACATAGATGCATAATGTGCCAGAACTGCGCGTAAGTCACGCTGGTCGGACGAAGAGACGGCTTTGTTTATCCTCCGTTTAATATTTGCTCTGTAGTCGAGATCCGCGTTCGGGCGCAGATGGGGAGACAGACCGAGTTGTATGAATTTGTAATCGTAAAATGTAGCAAACTTGAGGCCTGAGGGTAAACGAACAGGTTCCGACGAAATATCCATAATCAACAAGCCGGCGCAACCATCTTTGGCCTCAACGACGGCACGGGGACTAGCAAATAATTCTTAGCGGCGTTGTTTGAGTCGGCTTCAATGAATACAAGGCGGATACCGGCTGGGGCACCAGGGCAGCAGACAGGCACAAACATTGGCGCCAGAGCAGAACGTCTCTCGCGAACTCGACCCTTTATGGGCAACACTCGCCCCGCTGGCGCAGCAGACAGTCCGACTTAGCCCCAGCGCGCACAGCTGTAAGTCTCTTCGAAATATTCCTCTCCTTCTAGAAAACACACACACGCACAAACAATCACACAGGTGGGCTCAAAGGCGACGACAGGAGGAATACTTGAGTAAAGATCACGCGAGTAAGAGCCGATATGCGAAGAAACACTTTTGTAACACGCGTGGTAACGCGGATGATGAGCGCTAGTTATAGCGACACAATGGCGTTTCAGTTCTAATGCAGCTAATGCATTCTGCTCTCGTCTAGCAAGTTTCACGTCCACAGAGCGTTTTAGTTCCGCAAAATACAGTGGGAGAGGCGGAAGAAAATAGAGACAGAGAGGTAGAAGCTGCGCAATTCTGCTTTCGACCATTCCCTTCCTCTCTGGCCCCCATACAAGAGCCTGGCCACGGGTAGTGCTACACTTAAACCGGTACAAATTAAAAGGCATGGACACCCATTCGAAGTCGCAGGGCGGCGGGCGGTTCGAAGGCATGCGGTTCACTGCTGCCCGGTGGCCATTAAGAGGATCGTGTATCGCAAGTCTTTCTTCACCAAGTGTGCGATGATTTTCATTCCGACTTCATCTTAGTTTCTTGTGTTTTCCTTGTAGCGACCCGTGCGGCTGGCAGTGGTGAAATGCCAAAAATGACGCAGTATCCCCAGCACGCGCTTGTGAGAACGCTCGGGACCTTGGCCAGGGCCGGACGCTGTCGCCGCCGCTCCGTTGCTGCCTCATCTCGGGCAGCCCTCAATAAATGTGGCCGCGTTCGCCTTCCTGGGCGACCTCCACATCCTTTTCCCTTCGAAGTCTAGCTGTGGCCGTTCGTGTGCTCTTTCTTAGTTTCTTTTGCCAGGCAACGAGAAAGGCGTTCGGCTCCCCGCCTTTCGTGTTGGCCTCGTGTACCTCCAGACTGCAGAAACCACGCCATCCCCGCGAACCTTCTGCCTAAGAACTAGCGGGAATTCATAACAGGCTGCGCAGATAAAAAAAACAGAGAAAAATGGGGCCCGGTCTGCATTTCGGGCCACATCCTCGCCCTCACCTCATCATGTCTTTCCTCCCTCGCCCTTGCCCTCACGAATTTTAAAGCACTGTTCCTCCCTGACCCTCACCTCACCCAGTGAAACCCTCAAGAATTGAGGGTGAAGGCGCCTCTCATGAAAGCTCGCCGTCGTGAGGGTGCCCAGGTCTGGTTGTGTCAAGTGGTCATACACAAGCAAAGATCACTTTCCTTAATCGACAATTTTCTTATAATATTCAGTAAGGTGCAAGATTCAGTGCTATATGCACTGGCATGTCAGGAACGCCCGCAGCATTAGTGACACTTTTAAGCGGCTTAACGCGCAACTGTTTTAAAGCTGAAGCGTTAAAGAGCCTGTTACCCAGAAAATTCGGCATCGGCACTGTCGACGTTGTCGGTGTCGGCGTTGTGAGTTTAAGTAGTGTGGCGTAGGGTGACCCAAGTAGCTACCCGCCTGAGAAGCAACCTAGGTGGGCCACCTAGGTCATGTGACCATGTGGTGTCATCACAACCATCTCACCGGATTGTGAGCAAACTGACCACGCTGGCAGATGGCTGTTAAATCATTAATTGTTCGCCAGAGGTTGCTAGCGAAGAGCCACTTGGATCGCACAAATCCCACCGGTAGCGGTGCCTGCCATCACAGAGTAGTGGTGCATCACGAAACTGCGAACCATTGTGGAAGGATTGGTGCGAGGACTCTCAGGAACTTATGAATGTAAATTTGATAATGACCAATTCCCTATACATGGGCATGAACTCATTAACGGTATCGCGTAATACCCATAAGGCGGAGCTTAAGTGTCCCATCCTATTTTTTGTACTAACATGTGCTTCCAGTAGCGCTATCGCCGGTCAATGGTGCCAGACTTCAGTTTACGTCATGGTGCAAAAGTCCGTGCAAGCTTGATATTAACCTGCATAAGAAGAGAAAGGGGAATAACACAAAACTAAGGAAGGAATATACATTTGCTGCGCAAAATAGCCGAACGGTTGTCTTGCCATAGATTTGGCGGACTGTAAATACAACTGCGTGTAGAAGCTGAGCCCTAGTACTTTAACCAAGAAAACGTGTGAGCATGAAAACAACGCTTGTTCCTTCGTTTTGATGAATGTATTTATTGTTGAGTGAATGTGGTGCGTAAGAGTTTACTGCTTTCTTCTTGACTCCAAAGCACTATGCATCCCCCAGATGCCACAGACGAGATACAAAATACGCTAATTGTATAGCTCGACGTCGAAACCGACACGTGGACTATGGAGGACGCTGTAACCGAGGACTTCGGGTGTTTTGTTTTAATATTTTGCGCTCTTTACAGCGTGGTTGCATCCCACATCACTCAGCCGTTCTTGCATTTCGCGTCCATATAAATGCGGCCGTCGAAGCTAGGGTGACGAAAAGGTTCCAAATTATATGCAAAATATTAACTTATTAATTTCAACCCCTACAGTAGTTGAATAGATTGCAGCTCAGACAAAACAACTCAAAGCCTGTAAGAAACCTTGCTAATGCACTTTGCGGAAAAAATTCATGTTAATGTTAATGAACATTTTAAACTGGCTTCTTCCAAAGACTGAAACCATCTACAGTTCGATCTCTGATTTTTAGCTCAGAAATTTCTCAGTCAATCGCGTGTTTACAAAATCTGTTAACCCACTGCTAGATCCAACGCTTTCTCTTTGTACGGCGCCTTGAATAATGAAAATAGCAGAAGCGAACCGCCAAATATTGTGAGGCACATCGACAGATGTTCACCAGCATTTCTGCGTTGCTGCATTCATAATGCAACGTCATCAAAACAACTAGCCAAACTTTATGTTCCAATTAAAAAAGCATGCCGATAAGAGAAACAAACAGCTAGATCTGTTCCTGGGCTGTCAGTGAGCTATAGCAGGGAGTTTTTCCACTAACTTTGCAGGCTGCGTGACACAGATGCCATACAAAAATGTTAAAAGCTACCGAATGCTTGAAATAAATAGCCAGCGTAGCATAATGTGCGTGAACAAAAATGTGCGTTGGTTGAAGTGTAACAATAATGACGCTACAAAAGGAGGGCAAGCTTGTCTGGCACGTGCGTTTTTCATTAGTCTTGACGCTTCTATCAGTTACAAGTACAATTCTAGTCATCCCTGTTTTATGGTAACCGTTTTGAAGAGAAGCTTTTTATTCTTTTGAAAATTAAAAATAAAATCTCTTTTTCTGCAGTTCGCAATTTTGTTTTCAAAATTTTAGCTATATATATATATATATATATATATATATATATATATATATATATATATATATATATATATATATATATATATATATATATATATATATATATATATTGACGTTCCCCTATGCACCTTGTTTTCGGTGACTGTTAGCTCCCTTCATAAATTTGTCAAACGGGCCCCTCATTTCATTTAACTTGTCTGCTAATAGCTTAACGAGGGTCTCGGTTCTGGCAGTCTTGATGCCATAGGTAGCATAAGAGGGCTCTCGCACAGTTTCCGCCCTCGCCGTTAGATGACGTTCTACGTCACGCTCGCGGTATTACAGGACGTGCTACGTCCGCCGCTATGGTCGAGGGTGGCGCTGGTGAACACTCTCAAGGCTCGCTTACACCCAGTAAACTTAAATACCCACGAGAGCAGCAGATTGGACAGCCGTCGCCGTAGCTCAGTTGGTACAGAGCACCGGACGCGATATTCGGAGGTCGTGGGTTCGGATCCCACCGGCGGCATGGTTGTTTTTTCTGCTGCTTTATAAGTAATTTTCTTTAAGCAATTTATTAATCTAAGAATTATTATCCTACTGATAAGCATAACACATTAAAAAAAAAAAAAAAAATTGACGTTCCCCTATGCACCTTGTTTTCGGTGACTGTTAGCTCCCTTCATAAATTTGTCAAACGGGCCCCTCATTTCATTTAACTTGTCTGCTAATAGCTTAACGAGGGTCTCGGTTCTGGCAGTCTTGATGCCATAGGTAGCATAAGAGGGCTCTCGCACAGTTTCCGCCCTCGCCGTTAGATGACGTTCTACGTCACGCTCGCGGTATTACAGGACGTGCTACGTCCGCCGCTATGGTCGAGGGTGGCGCTGGTGAACACTCTCAAGGCTCGCTTACACCCAGTAAACTTAAATACCCACGAGAGCAGCAGATTGGACAGCCGTCGCCGTAGCTCAGTTGGTAAGAGCACCGGACGCGATATTCGGAGATCGTGGGTTCGGATCCCACCGGCGGCATGGTTGTTTTTTCTGCTGCTTTATAAGTAATTTTCTTTAAGCAATTTATTAATCTAAGAATTATTATCCTACTGATAAGCATAACACATTAAAAAAAAAAAAAAAAAAATTGACGTTCCCCTATGCACCTTGGTTTCGGTGACTGTTGGCTCCCTTCATAAATTTGTCAAACGGGCCCCTCATTTCCTTTAACTTGTCTGCTAATAGCTTAACGAGGGTCTCGGTTCTGGCAGTCTTGATGCCATAGGTAGCATAAGAGGGCTCTCGCACAGTTTCCGCCCTCGCCGTTAGATGACGTTCTACGTCACGCTCGCGGTATTACAGGACGTGCTACGTCCGCCGCTATGGTCGAGGGTGGCGCTGGTGAACACTCTCAAGGCTCGCTTACACCCAGTAAACTTAAATACCCACGAGAGCAGCAGATTGGACAGCCGTCGCCGTAGCTCAGTTGGTAAGAGCACCGGACGCGATATTCGGAGGTCGTGGGTTCGGATCCCACCGGCGGCATGGTTGTTTTTTCTGCTGCTTTATAAGTAATTTTCTTTAAGCAATTTATTAATCTAAGAATTATTATCCTACTGATAAGCATAACACATTAAAAAAAAAAAAAAAAAAAAATTGACGTTCCCCTATGCACCTTGTTTTCGGTGACTGTTAGCTCCCTTCATAAATTTGTCAAACGGGCCCCTCATTTCATTTAACTTGTCTGCTAATATATATATATATATATATATATATATATATATATATATATATATATATATATATATATATATATATATATATACTTATGAAGGGAAGGGTCAAACGGGCCCCTCATTTACATTATATATATATATATATTGTAACGTGCTTCCACAGAACCTCGACGGAAGAAGCAGAAGATGAAGGACTGACCCGCGGAGAAAGAGGAAGAAAAAGAGAGAGCTGAAGGACGCTGCTAGGCTTCCTGCTTCCATCCTGCTTCGACCGGTCCCCTCTTTGAATAAACCCCCGTGCGTGCAAAGCACGTAACAGGTTGGTGGAGGTGCGGGGTATCGACCACGGAGCATTCCATCTACCGAAGGGGCCGTAGACTCGCAGGCTTCCCACCACTGCCATCGGACATGCCTGGAGACGACAATGCTGAGCAACCCGGGTTATCCACAGCGAACAACTGGCCACATTATCGAGAGCCCCGCACATTTTTTGGAAAACCTGAAGAGGACGTTGACGAGTGGCTGAAACACTACGAGCGGGTGAGCAAATACAATCGATGGAAAGCTGCTACTAAACTGGCTAACGTTGTGTTTTTCCTTGCCGCCACTGCCCTTGACTGGTTCGACAATCATGAGGATACACTGAGTTCATGGGCTACCTTTACGACCGAGATAAAGAAAAATTTTGGGGATGAATCGGCAAAGAAGAAGCGTGCGGAACAGACATTGCTTCACCGCGCGCAAGTACCCGGAGAAACTTGCACGGCATACATCGAAGCCATCTTAAAGTTATGCAAGCTAGTTAACTCCAGAATGCTTGAAGAAGACAAAGTCGGCCACCTTCTAAAAGGAATTGCGGAAGATGTTTACAATTTCCTGATTAGCAAAGAGAGCCTGAGCACCACCGCTGACGTTATAGAACATTGCAGAACATTTGAAGCTCTTAAGCTGCGTCGAATCACCCCTAAATTCGGAAGATTGGCCAATGTCACCTCTATAGCCAGTGTTGAAGCCAGTCCTCCAAATTGTATGGCTGATATGATTCGAGAGATTGTGCGCGAGGAATTGT
>JARKHS020025872.1:0-43037 GCA_030143305.2 Amblyomma americanum | reverse complement strand
TGTGTTTTGTTTATGGGGGTTTAACGTCCCAAAGCGACTCCGGCTATGAGAGACACCGTAGTGAAGGGCTCCGGAAATTTCGACCACCTGAGGTTCTTCAACGTGCACACTGACATCACACAGTACACGGGCCTCTTGAATTTCGCCTCCATTGAAATTAGACCGCCGCAGCCGGGACCGAACCCGCGTCTTTCGGCCAGCAGCCGAGCGCCATAACCACTCAGCCACTGCGGCGGCTGTGTGTGTGTGTGGGGGGGGGAGGGGGGGGAGGGGGGGAGGGGAGTGGGTGGAGGTGTGTATGTGTGTATGCGCGCGCGCGTGTGTGTGCGGGATAATCGAGAAAGCTGATTGCACCACTTTTTGAAGTATCGAAAATTTTAACGAACCTAATGGCAGTAGTGGGGAAAGAAGGAGGGATAATTCCATCTGCACACAAAGTGTAAGTAATGAGAGAAATACTAGCAAAGCAAACGGCAAAAGCGGCCGGAGAGGACTCTAAAATATTGTTAATACATAGCAAACGTTGTTTGAAAGACGGGAGTAACTATAAACATTTTTTTGCTTTCCATTTCTACGGAGCTGTTCACTAAGATAATTTTAGCAGAATAGCTCTACTCATGTACTTGACGAGCCACCGAGGCGACATACTACTTGGAAATAGCCCTCAACAGGTTCCTGAGAAATGTGCCATCTACGCCAAGCCACTAAGTAGCCTTGATTTAATCATATATATAAACCAGAGTGCCATGTGGAGGTCACAATACTCATGTTATGTTTAGAGATTGCACAGCGATCATTGTCCTTGGAATGAGAAGTGAGATGATGCCGTTCAGAAGGGCGTCACGCAAGACGAAACATTGTCTCGTGCACCTTCAATAGAGGCATTCTCAGGAATGGCCTCGGAACAGGCATCCATCGAAGTAAATTGAAAACACGGTTCTGAATTTCTATTTCATGAAGGTATCACACTTATATTTATTCAGGTGAAGTATTATATCGGGTTAGGAATTGAGGGCCTCAACACAGTTCGAAATGGCAGGCTTAATATGTAAAAAAGAAATACGAACGACTTTCTGAGCTATTGTAGAAGCCAGTTAGGAATGTATAGCAGCCAATGATATCAGTTTAACAATGAAAATATGCCATGTACAGACGGAAGAAACAGATCATATAAAATATATAGCAGAACAGGAATGGACTGCGCTTGCAGTTTTCAGAGTCTTTCAGCATATGAAAGCGTTTCTCAGATCTCCTTGATATGGTTAGAATATATCAGTGTTAATTAGTTAGTACCTAGTAATGTCGCTGTAATCTTCAGCCTAAGGAAACGGTCATGAGAAAATTGAGTAGAGCGCATGAAGCCCAGCAAAGGTGAGTGGTTTGCGTGTTGTTGAAAGAGAAAGACAGTAGAGTTTGGCAAGAAGAAAAAGGCAGGAGTAAATGATCGATGTAAAGGAAAAGAATACTAATTTAGTTTTCCAGGACACGTAACGCACAAAAGTCACGATATCCACTGTGAGATTAATAACGTGTCTTCCTAAAAGGAAAATCCGTGGGCTGTGCGAAATTAGCAGCCGGGAAATAGCTTTTTGCGGGGCTCTGTTCTGTGATCGCCGGCCCCTGGAAATGCGTGCTGCAGAGCTAATTGAAATGGAAAAAAGCAGCACAGGTCGTTGTTCAGCAATGATGGCCAACTTAGGCCTCATAATAATTGTGAGAGTTTTACCTTGGAATTTTCGCGTTCGAGGTTGTAGAGGTAGGCGAGCAGCAAAGTTCGAAAAAAAAGGCCATCTACTTTGTTGTTGTCAAGGGGCACACCCTATAGGCTCTCCCCAGCTGAAGAGCACGTCCAAAAAAATAATATGAACAGTCATAAGTTGCTCATGATAGTCGTTAAAGCAAAACAACTTGTTTGTAAGTCGAAAATCATTGCCGCGTGAGAACTCGAAGCAGTCACTCGGATCCTATACGCCTCGTTTCAGGATATCATATACGGAATCTAAGTTACGAGAGGCGAGCTGTCGGTCTAGTTGGTGTTATATACTGTAAAGAAATTAGCTCGAAAATCCAGACAAAGGACGAGTGAGGAGAGACATAAGACGGTAAACAAGCGCTGCTACCTACGGCTTTATTAAGCAGATCACATAAAGCAAAGCATGAGAATGTGCAAAAATGGCTGGCAGTCCAGGCACACACAAGACGCTGGCGCAGTTTGGTATGACAAAAAAGAATTGAGAAAAGCACATTCAGCATCATAAATCTGAAACAAAGTGTCACTGGGGCCATTAAAGTTGGGAGTAGCGCTTGTTAATCGTCATGTCTGTCTCTTCCCTTGTTCTTTTGTCTCTATGTTTGAGCTAATTTCTTTACGTTATGCAACATCTAAGTTGCTTTGAAGGGGTAGCCTGGGCAGTGAACTTTAAAATCTAGTATAGATAGCCTGGCGATAGTGTTAACGTGCGTCATATAATTTACCGAGGATCACGCGCCCCAAAAATAGGCGTCGTGCTGGGTCCGGCTCTGCACTAATTAAAACTTTCTTTTTCTGTGATTACTTTTGCCGAAGTCATATGTACGCTCAGCGGTAGGAAAAAGTCTTATCGTGGTGGCCCATTTAGCTTGACTGCTCCAGCATTTTCTGCTCATTACTTGATTTTTAAAATAAAACGACCAAGTTTCTAGCTAACCATGCTCAACCGGCGAGTGAATAAATAAAATAAAAGATTTTTTGGCCGGCTAGCTACTCAATACCCACGGAAGAAGAGCGCGCTAATTTCTGAATGAACGCCTCTGGTGCAGCAGTAGGCGCCATCCTGCAAAAGCTTCAGGACGACTGATGGTGCCCCCTGCCTTTCTTCTCCCAGAAGCTCCAGCCCGCTGAAACGCGCTTCAGTACTTTCGGCCGCGAGTTTCTAGCTGTTTAGCTCTCCATTCGACACTTTCGTCCCATCTTGGAAGGAGCCGTTTTTTATGCGCTCACGGACCACAAGCCCTTGACTTTCGCTTTTCGTGTGAATCAATGCTCATACACTGCACGAGATATACGGCACCTGAGTTTTATTTCTGAATTGACGGTGGATATAAGACACATCGAAGAACCCGTGAACAGTGCCGCCGATGCGGTCTCCCGTATCGCTGCTCTTGCATCAGACGCGGTTGACTTCGCAGCGCTGGCTGCCGCACAGGCGTTAGACATATATTAGTGTGGGCAGAGAAAAAAGAAAGAAAAATATTGTTGGCCAGCCCGCACCGCCAATGGCACAACGGGCTGCAGGTGTTAGACAGTGAGCTTCAAGCCCTCCAGGCCAACCCTGGCTCTCTGACCTTGTCGCCAATGCCCCTGTCGTTCTGCTCGGACACCATTGTGTGCAACGTTTCCAGTGGTTCTGCACGGCCTTTTTGTACCGCCCGCGCTCCGCCGCCAGGTCTTTGAACAGCTGCACAACGCAAGCCATCCCGGCATTCGTACTACGCAGCGGCTCGTGACGGCTAGGTTCGTCTGGCCAAACGTCAACCGAGATGTGCGCCGCTGGGCTCGTGAGTGCTTGCAATGTCAGCGTGCAAAAACAACTAGCCACACGCGATCGCCTCACCACCCTTTCCGGCCCCCCGACTGTCGTTTCGACCATGTACATTGTTGGCCCTCTTCCTACGTCACGAGGTTTCCAATACATACGGGTGTTGACCGCTACACTCGGTGGCCCGAAGCCTTTCCGCTGCCCGATATCACGGCGTCTACAGTGGCGTCCACTTTTGTCAGTGGATGGATATCCCGTTTCGACTGCCCCACAGTAGTGACGACGGATCATGGCCGCAATTTCGGGTGCGCCTTGTTTCGCGCCCTGACTTCTCTGCTTGGCGTGCGCCATGTCCACACCACCGCCTATCATCTCTCCGCAAACGGCATGGTTTAACGCTTGCACCGACAGCTGAAGGCTGCCCTTGCTGCACGCGAAGCTCGCACCTCTTAACCCGATCCCCTTTCTTTCGTTCTCCTCGGCCTTCGCTCTTCGTTCCAGCCCGCACCGAGGACATCTCTCCGCCTGCCTACGCTGAAGAACTACGCCTGCTTTTCAGGCGCCTGCTACCCGTCCCCACACGTCCATCGACTCACCAAGTATTCGTGAGCAAAGGCCTCACAACTACCACCCATGTCTTTGAGCGTCGAGACGTCTCAAGCCTTCGCTCACCCTTCCCTACGATGGCCCTTATCCCGTCCTGCAGCTGGTTGATAAAACTCTGAAGCTGTCCGTCGATGGACGAGAAGAAATCGTTGCCATTGACCGCGTGAAACCCGCCTACATCGCGCACATTTCTCTTTCAAACTGCCACCACGAAATCTCGAGCCCCACTTCCACTGACTCGGTCCTCGCTGTCAGTAAGCATGTCTCATGGGTTCCGCGCTGTTGACTGCCTTTCTCCTTTCTCTACGCGGGGGGGGGGGGGGGGGGGAGGGGGGAGCCCTGTAGCTGCACTATCATCATCCGCAGTGCTGCGCTGCCTCGGCTCGTGACATGCGCTCGCGCTGGCTACGTGGAGCCACGATCGGAGTGGAATAAAACAGTTGAATTGAATTGGATTGAATTTATTTCTCCAGAACAACTGGAAGGATTTCCAGGCAAAAAGCTGCTTTTGCAACTTGACTGGGCCCGGAAAACCTTTACATAGCAGTGGCTTCGACATACCAGCTGATGGAAATGAACATAAAGATACAACAAAGGAGAACAAATATACACACTATCAAATACAAACAATGAATACACTTTTACATGCAATTGTATGGTTAAAACTGCAACTTCTAGGCTCATCTAGTGCAAAAATAATACGTAATTAAGAAATGCACATGTAATAGAATCTCAAAGACGCACTTAATGTTCACTTATAAACATTTTGAACCTATATACACACATGAAAAGCAGAATACACACATCAAATTGTATGAAATAATCAAAATATTAGAGAAATGCACAAAATTGTCTCTGTACATCATAGGCCACCTAGAGAATCAGAAGTAACATATCTAAAAAAAAAAGAAATAGTTCACAACTCTACGAAATACCGTCGCAATTCTTTGAACCTGAAATTTGTGGTATGTTTATATTTGTTAAGTGCATGCGGAAGATTGTGTTGCAATGTTTGGAGTTTATAATTAGTTCTAAAATAAGGAACAAACCAAGCGTCCGTGCTGCGGGTATGAGCAGAAGTATGTTTAATTTTTAGGGACGCTGTTTCAGTTATAAAGGCCTTGTAAGAACTGTTAGAGAAAGAAAACAAACGTAGCATCCGGAAATCATACATATGGTCAATGCGGACAATGTGATGCAATGGAAACAAAACGTTTGTTGGGGATAAGCAGTGTACGTTTGCGATGTGACGAAGGGTTTTCTTTTGGAGGCGCAGAATCTTCGCGATATTTGTTTTCGCAGTGGTTGCCCATATTAAGCTACAGTAATTAATATGAGATTCGAAGAGTGCATAATAAATTTGTCGCTTAACGTTTGTGGGCAGCAGCGTTCGGCATCGTGACAGTGCTCCTGCTGTCGCAGCGAGCTTTTTAGAGATGTTTTTCACCTGCGTATCCCGGATGAGGTTAGACGAGAAAACAACTCCCAGAATTTTGTGCTCATGCACAATTTCAATTTCTTTATCAGCATATCTAATTGCGTGTTGAATTTGAAGTGGTTTATTTTTTGCCCGGAAGATAATTGCTTTTGTTTTTGCTGCATTAACATTTATCTTGTTGCGCTGCGACCAGAGCAAGAGCTTGTCAAGCATATCATTGCATTTTAGTACTAATTTGTGTACACTTGGACCAGAAAATAAGACTGTGCTGTCATCTGCATATATTATGAACTTCTCTGTTTGGTCTAGTGTAACAATATCATTTATATATAAATTAAATATTAAAGGCCCCAAAACACTTCCTTGTGGCACACCATGTGTAACTGTTAAGAAATTTGACTGTTCCCTATCGATGCATACGCACTGAGTTCTGCCACTCAAATATGACCGAAACAGTTCTAGTGGTATGCCCCGAATTCCGTAGAGTGAAAGTTTATGCAGCAGTATATAATGATTAAGACAATCAAAGGCCTTCGTGAAGTCAGTAAATAAACCTATGGTAAAATTGTTATTTTCTATATTTTGTAGTATATTTTCTTTCAGAGTCAATAAGGCTGTCTCTGTTGATCTATTTTTCCTAAATCCTTGTTGGGCATTGCTTAGCACATTATGCTTCTCTAGAAAAAGAATTAACCGATCATAAATTAGTTTCTCTAGCCCCTTTGAAAATATTGGGAGAACAGATATTGGTCTGTAATTTGAAACCAATTTTTATCGCCCCCCTTATGAACTGCAGTTAATCTAGCTTTCTTCATGGCAACTGGAAATACACCCGTTTCAAGGACCAAGTTATAGATATGAGTTAGAACAGGAAGAATATCCTCCAAAGCATATTTAACAGGCTTTACTTGCATATTATCTACATCTAATGCTGTACTGTTATTCAAATGAATAAATGTTCTGCAGATTTCTGATTCATTGGTTGGCTGCAAAAACATACTTTCGGGAACGCTTTAGAATAGCCATATCCAAACTTAATGGGTTATTGTCCCTTGGTATAGATTTAATAAAATGTTCATTAAAATGTTCCGCGAGTGCCTTTCTAGTCAATTCGGAGTTGTTAAAATTAATTCTGTTTGGCTCTGTGTTTTTCTTTCCGCGACCTAAGACCTTATTTACTACTTTCCAATATTGATTCCTGGTTCCCGGCCTGTTCGCTTCGTCCGCGTCGCGCTCCGTTAATTTGCAGAGAACTAAGGGTCTGTCCCTCTGCAAGCCTTCGAAACATTGCTCAACCATTCCCTAGGGTTCCTGAACACGTGCCCTTATCCTGAATTGCTTGGGTAGGCCACACGGACGTTGCTAACACGGAGCTCTGGCCAAACACATGGCCTGCCTTCTGGGGTACTAATCTGACTCCTAAATAATGTTGCCCTGATTAACTCACAAACTTGAGGTTGTGAGCAAAATTTCAATCTCTTCTTTCTGGAGGACAAGACCACGTCTTGCAATTACGGAAGTGGCGGCCACATTTCGCTGGCGGCGAAAATTTACCATCGCCTGTGTGCTTTTCTATAAACACACGTTAAGAAATTCCTGCTGGTTTTATTCAATTCGACCTCCTATACTGCACGCTTGTGATAGCCGAGGTGAAGCTGCATGAGGTTAAACGGCAAATACTGAAGTCAGCACCCTTAAAAGTTCAAGGGGGGCACTTTACTGATCTAAAGTACGGTGAAGAGAAAGCCTTTAGCGCGGTGTTCCTGCTTGTGTCACTGATGTGTGGTTAAGATGTTAATTTAGTACAAAACTGGTTGTGAATCTTAAATGCTGGTGACACTGGAGAGCGTTTGGAAGGCATCCGTCTCATTCGACGCCTTTCGGCAAACACTCTCCTGCGCCCTAGACAACGAGAACTACATACGCGTTGGCAGAAAGTAGCGTAGTCGCTAGCACGCTCGGCTGCAGAACGGAAGGATCGTGGTTGGAATCCAATCGTGTGCAAAGATTTTTTTTCTTTTCGTGTTGAAGAGCGTAACGAACGGACAGTATGACGTCACTTCTGTTGTCGTGACTTCAGGTCGGCGATGTAACGGACCGACAGGATCTCTACCGGGAGTATGAGTCATTAAACGTTTCCGCCTTAAAACAGGAATGCTCAACAGCGTGGTTTGGACAGGCTTAAACTGACGCCAGTACCGTGAAGCGTTCTCCGCGGTTGCCGAGATAATATCTGGGGATGTTTGTGGCGGCTGACAATAGCTGGTGCGCAGCTCGCTTTGCCTGGTCTACTTGTGTTTCGCCTGTGTCCGACCGGCGGGGGGAGTGCGCACACTTTTCGTGCAACCGCAGCCACGTTTCACTGGTGTCTGCGGTTGCACGCGCACTCAGAAAACACATTTAGCCTCAGTTTAGCCTCAAAGGTGGCGCTTGAAAGAAAGATAAAGTTGGGTAAAACACAGTAAATGCGGGTTTTGGGGATTTGCAACTGTTGGCCAAGAAATAAATCTGCAAATCGTGTGGTATAACTGTTCAGGTTCCTCTTCGTTTCTTAGTTCTCGGACAGAGCGCATCGAAGTGTCTAGCAGGTTAGTTTTCGGCTTCCTGCTTTGACCACGCTACCCTGGAGGCCCAGCATCGAGGCATAAGAGCTACTCGTGTCCTGAGCAAGAAAAACGCGTGGATGCAATTCAAAGGAAGCTTTTAATGTCTAGTTATTAGTGGAGAGCGCTAAGTGGCTTCTTGTCGGATAAGAAACTGACTCTTTAGACAGACTTCGGTTAGTTGCATTAGATTTAACGTCCGAAAACGACTAAGGTTATGAACTATACATTAGTGGAGTCTTCCGGATAATTTTGACCACCTGGGATTTTTTAACGTACACTGACATCGCATAGAACACGGGCCCCTAGCATTTCGTCTCTATCGAAATGTGGCCCGCGCGGCCGGCATCGAACCCGCATCTCCCAGGCCAGCAGCTGAGTACCGAAAACATTGAGATGCCGCGCTGGCATAATTATTCAAGCTAGGAAGACTCTGGCCGTATATACAACGACTCTAAGGGTACAAGTCGATGGAGGACACCAGTTGCCCTATGTTAGATCGCACTTTGGGATATTCTGTGGACAACATAAACTGCCGCCGCGCGCGCATCTCTAGGTATCCTGAGGGCTTCTTTGCAAAATGACTCTGACATGTATGGCACATTATTTTGCTCGCAGATTGGCATCCAGACGAAAGAATATTAAAACTTGCGTTGCTAGTGGGCGAAATTTATCACGGGCGCAGACCACAGGTGACAGCTCAGGGACTTTTTATGTTAAAAAGCCTTGCCAATGATAAAACAAGAGCATGAAGATATAAGAAAGCACGAATTAGCGCGTTTTCAGGCAGCTACCAAGGTGGAACAGCACGATAGCGCTATTGCCTTTAGAGGTGTGGCGAGAACCAATAAAATTTACGATAGTGAGGAACGACGTAAGAGCTTAAAGCCATGCATCTAGCAATATTCTTCTAAAGATTCCCTGAAGAGTACCGAGAGAAGAGCGCTTTGTAGTACTTCAGATGGCTCGCACAATGTCCCATACAGAAATAGCTGCTGCAGTAGGGCGGCCTGTTTTCAGTGTGAACAGAATCATCCAGGCACTCATAGATGAAGAGAGGACAAAGAATGCTGCGCGTGCATTCCAAGAGACGGCAACAACCATAAGAACTTCTGATTGTGATCCTCTGAGGCTAAACTCGAAAGGCATGCGAACTGTCGGACGCCATGTCACTTTACTGTCAAAATCAAACCTCAATGTCTTTTCTCAGCGCGCGTGTGACGGCAGGCACGAGCGAAACATGTTGAAACGGGCCTGTCAAGTGAGCGCGCTCTCCCGTCTGTCGAATACAGGCGAAGGACAAGACCACCGGTAAAATTTTCCCGGTAAATTACACCGTTCAATTAAAGTGTCCATTTCACGGCGATGACGTCAGTCCAAGGCCGTACAAGCCACGCTGTCGAGCGTTCGTGTTAAGCGTGCCGACGGCGGCCCACTCTATGTCGTTCTCTTTCCTCGCTGTTGACGGCGGCACCATCCGGAAGAGAAATAATTTAAAGGAGTGTGCGTATTTTCCTAACAGAAATTCTACGGTAGTTATGTTTCTTCGACCTTCTATGTGGGTCTGTGAATGACATGGTTTGCCTCTTCAGCAAGCAACACATTTACCATCGCCATTCCTGCAAAGGGCGTTCGTCCATGACACTGATTTCTGAGGAACATGGTTCAACAATTTGTAGAAAGAAATGAAGGAAAGGTGGATTTAGTAAGATAATTCCCGAATCCGGAGGCATACTTTTCTGCGGATATTACTGGCACTTACTAGCCTTTATCAGGACGATGAAAATTTGATTATCTAACACTAGAGCTACGAGTCTGCATAATTTCTTGAAAAGCTTCGGCTGTGCAGAACGCACCGCCTCTTTTCGAGCCTCATTGGTCGTTGCAATAGGTTTGCACCCGTCGTAAAGAAAATGTTTTCTACATTCTCCTCATGCGCGGTCACTCTATGCATGCCGTAAAATTTCATAGCTCTTGCTGTGTGCGCAGAAGTGGCACGGCCAATTACCTTCGCATATTACGTGAAATGCAAGTCGCGATCACAAACGCCGGCTGTCTGGAGTCTATCACTTCTATTCCTTTTTATCTACTCGCAATCAAACTTGAATCTTGAATCTTGCACTACTCCCTTGGCATGTTTATTTCGAGGTTTTAGCAACCAGCTGGGCTTCTTGGTTAGCTCCACTGCCGTAACCTATATGACATTCCACTTCCAGCAACTTCCACAGTTTCGTCCTATTTGTAAACCCCCTCTCTTTCCCCTCCCTTTACGTCGAGCTTTTAAATTAAAAGCAAGAAACAGAAACGAAAAATGAGTGGGGCATTCTGCCCCGTCTGCCTATTCTTTTTTTCCCACATAACCTCATGCCGCCTCACAATAGGATCCCTGTCACGTGATAGTTTTCGCGAAGTCCGACCTGTACAAGAGCTGCAGACTGCAAGCTTTACCGCATCGCAGCTTGCTTCTAAGAATGCGCTTCGTGAATTTCCCAATCAAGTCTCACCGTCTTCCTTGTAGTTCAGCACCTGGACCGCGCAGCTCTTGTAGTCTGAATGGTAAAACGTACTTTTCTTCGGGGTTCTCACTGAAAACGAAAATTGAACTTTGAGAAAAATGCATATTCTTCTCTACAGTCGTGAATTTTAGCCAAGGTCTCTTTGGTTTCCTTTCTCAGCGAATCCCCCCGAAAAGAGCTTCGTTTTACATAAAAGATGGGGAAAAGTACGAAGAAGCTCGTGTACTGTGCCCTGTTAGCCCATGATGCAACTTTCACAAATTCCGGAGTCGCAAATTTCCGGAGATTTCCTCCAGTAACTCTCTCAAAACACAGGTGCCGCTTCAACCAGATTACTTAACGACATTTAACGTGTGACGTTAGACGTCTTGTAGCAAGCTGCATTTAACCTTCATTCTCCACGCAATTCTCCACCGGGTTTCAAAAAAAAAAAAAATCCGCGTGCCGATGGAATTGCATAACCAGGCCTGGACTGCGGCCTGATCTCGGTGACCAGAACCGACAACGCACTCTCTCACCAGAGCAGGATTTGGCCACCCTGGTGTAGTACTTGGCCACAACCTTCTATGATCAAACCAATTAACCCTCGGCCCTCAGTCCCCAGCGGCTGCGGAGCAACTGACCACGGCGGCGGTCAGACCTGTGACGCAGCGGAGGGTGCTAAGAATCTCTGGCTCCGGACAGGCCGCCATTGGAATCTAAACCTGGCAACGTTAAACGCTAGAACTTTATCTAGTGAGGCTAGCCTAGCAGTGCTGTTCGATGAACTAGCAGGAATTAAACGGGATGTGATAGGGCTTAGCGAAGTTAGGAGGACAGGTGAGGCGTATACAGTACTAAAGGATGGACACATACTGTGCTATCGCGGATTAGAGGATAGACGAGAGCTAGGTGTGGGATTCCTCATTAATAAGGATATAGCAGGCAATGTAGAGGAGTTCTATAGTATTAACGAGAGGGTAGCAGCTATAGTAATTAGGCTGAATAGGAGGTACAAGCTGAAAGTGGTGCAGGCCTACGCACCCACATCCAGCCATGATGACCAGACCGTTGAAAGTTTCTATGAGGACGTAGAATCGGCAATGAATAAAGTAAAATCGCAGTACACTGTACTGATGGGCGACTTCAACGCGAAGGTGGGCAAGAAGCAGGCTGACGACCACGCGGTAGGTGACTATGGGATAGGCTCTAGAAATAGCAGGGGAGAGTTATTAGTCGAATTCGCGGATAGAAATAATTTACGGATCATGAATACCTTCTTCCGCAAACGAGAAAACAGGAAGTGGACCTGGAAGAGCCCCAATGGTGAAACTAAAAATGAAATCGACTTCATACTATGCGCTAAACCTGGCATCATTCAGGATGTGGCCGTCCTCGGAAGGGTGCGTTGTAGCGACCACAGAATGGTAAGGTCTAGAATTAGCTTAGACTTGAGGAATGAACGGAAGAAGCTAGTGAAGAAGAAGACCATAAACGAGTTAGCCGTAAGAGGGAAAGCACAGGAGTTTAGGATAGCGCTGCAAAACAGATATTCGGCTTTAACTGAGGAAGACGATCTTCATGTTCATTCTATGCACGATAATCTGACATCAATAATTACGGAGTGCGCAGTAGAAGTAGGCGGTAGGACAGTTCGAAAGGATACCGGGAAGCTATCTCAGGTAACGAAAGATCTGATTAAGAAGCGCCAAAGCATGAAGGCGTCTAACCCTACCGATAGAATAGAACTAACGGAGCTATCAAAGTTAATAAATAAGCGCAAGGTAGCCGACATAAGGAAGTTTAATATGGAGAGAATCGAGCATGCTCTAAAGAACGGAGGTAGCCTAAAAGCAGTGAAGAGGAAACTAGGCATAGGTAAAAACAAGATGTATGCATTAAGAGACAAGCAGGGCAATGTCATTAGCAATATGGATAAGATAGTTAACGTAGCCGAAGAGTTCTATACAGACCTGTACAGTAGCCAATGTAATCAGAGCGCTAATGAGAAAGACAGCAGTGCACAGCAATGCGTCATCCCGCCAGTAACGAAAGATGAAGTAAAGAGAGCCTTAGAAGCAATGAAAAGGGGAAAAGCAGCTGGGGAGGATCAGGTAACAGCAGATCTGTTGAAGGATGGAGGGGACATCGTGCTAGAAAAACTAGCCACCCTGTATACGCAATGCCTTATGACCTCGACTGTACCAGAAGCTTGGAAGAATGCAAACATTATCTTAATTCATAAGAAGGGAGACGCCAAGGACTTGAAAAATTACAGGCCGATCAGCTTACTATCCGTTGCCTACAAAGTATTTACTAAGGTAATCGCTAATAGAGTCAGGGCAACGTTAGACTTTAATCAACCAAATGATCATGCAGGCTTTCGTAAAGGATATTCCACAATAGATCATATTGACACTATCAATCAGGTGATAGAGAAATGTGCAGAATATAACCAACCTCTATATATAGCTTTCATTGATTACGAGAAAGCATTCGACTCAGTGGAAACCTCAGCAGTCATACAAGCATTGCGTAATCAGGGGGTAGAAGAGCCTTATGTAAAATTACTGAAAGATATATATAGCAACTGCACAGCTACTATAGTCCTCCATAAAGTCAGCAATAAAATTCCAATAAAGAAGGGCGTCAGGCAAGGAGACACAATCTCGCCAATGCTGTTCACCGCATGTTTACAGGAGGTATTTCGAGGCCTGAATTGGGAACAGTTAGGAATAAGAATAAATGGAGAATACCTAAATAATCTGCGATTTGCTGATGACATTGCCTTGCTGAGTGACTCAGGAGGTGAACTGCAAATCATGATCAATGAGTTAGACAGGCAGAGCAGATCGATGGGTCTAAAAATTAACATGCAGAAAACCAAGGTAATGTCCAACAGCCCAGCAAGGGAACAACAGTTCACAATTGGCAGCGAGAGCCTAGAAGCTGTGACGGAATACTTCTACTTAGGGCAGGTAGTGACCGCTGATCCGGATCATGAGAGGGAGATAACTAGAAGGATAAGAATGGGGTGGAGCGCATATGGCAAATTCTCGCAGATCATGAGTGGCAGTTTACCAATTTCCCTCAAGAGGAAAGTGTACAACAGCTTAATCTTACCGGTACTCACCTACGGGGCAGAAACGTGGAGGCTAACGAAAAGAGTTCAGCTTAAGTTAAGGACAACGCAGCGAGCCATGGAAAGAAAAATGATAGGTGTAACGTTAAGAGACCGGAAGCGGGCAGAGTGGGTGAGGGAACAAACACGGGTTAATGACATCCTAGTCGAAATCAAGAGAAAGAAATGGGCTTGGGCAGGGCATGTAATGCGAAGGCAAGATAACCGCTGGTCCTTAAGGGTAACGGAGTGGATTCCAAGAGAAAGTAAGCGTAGCAGGGGGCGGCAGAAGGTTAGGTGGGCGGATGAGATTAAGAAGTTTCCAGGCAAAAGGTGGATGCAGCTGGTAAAAGATAGGGTTAATTGGAGAGACATGGGAGAGGCCTTTGCCCTGCAGTGGGTGTAGTAAGGCTGATGATGATGATGATGATGACGCAGTGACAAGAGCCTAACCTCAACTTTTCCTCAATTTCAAGTGTAATGCTAGTAAACGTTGTCATTTATTATATTTCTGCGCAATCTCCCAACTCAGATGCTTGTTAATACCGGTCTTCAGGGTGTAAGGTAGGATCAAATAAATTGATTCGCAATTTACAAAATGGCAGCACTTTTTTGTTCTGACAATCGCTAGCCACCCTTCCATAGGTACAGTGCATATCCCGAGGACAACCTTTGCCTATTCCCAAAATATATGAGCCCTAACGAGCTGCTTACCATCTCCGAAGGTGTAAAAGGCGACGCCAGGAGTGTCACTTGATTTCAGCTGGTATGGTACTGCTTCCCTTTTATTGGAGGAAAGTAAAGAACGGAAACTCTTGTTTCATACAATTTCTTATTGTCTGCGGTTTAAAATATTTTGCAGGAAAATTCTTCAAGACAGGCGAGTGCAAAAATTTATCAGCGCATTTAATATTTTCTTAAAAGCAGCGCTTGTGCTTCCTACAATGAAACGAAGTTCACTCATGCGGCTCCTCGACTTCCAACACTTTGCAAAAAAATGAAACAAGAAGGAGCAGGCTTGTCTAGCTAGCTCATGCAGCGATCAACGAAGAACATCAAGAGGAATTGAATTACTTTGTAGAAAACATACTCGAGCTCAAGGGCAGGGACATTAGCAAAAAGTCATAAAAACCCAATAACACGCTCGAAACCAGTAGCAGCTGCACGGTTTCGCTTAGTTTTTCTGTAACACACCGCTCCAGCGACAGGCTAAACTATTTATGCTGTCCAGCCCTCTTTCGCTATCCCTCTGAATATTTCGAAGCATATTCATTTTGGGAGAAAGCCTTCAAAAATAAAGATTACCGAGTTCAGTTTTATTTTTAATCCGAGAAACATGTCTTCATTGATGAATTATTTTATTCATGCTCTCAAATTTCATTACTATAATGGTTTCAACTAAACAATGCAAACCCTTGAAACAGAATAAACAAAATTTATGATTTATTTTTCAGATTTTCTTGTTCTTTCTCACCGCACCGAGCATTTTCCAGCACACGCTATACAAGTTGTATTTACTTGGTGGTAAAAGCAGTGTCACGACTCGGCCCGCGTAAGATCATGAACGCAAGTGCTCTGGGCGTCAGTTTGCGTGCTAAAATCCTTTAAATGTTCTTGGCATGTATTGCACAGGACTATAATTGAGTTCAAAGTGTTAATGCTGCTCTCAGACGCTGCAAAAATTTTATTTCTTTGCAGTACGGAAAGTTTGTAATGCAAGATGACCTGTCTTGAAAGAGTAGGATACTTTTGTTCCAAATATGAGAAAGTGATTCAAAGCTGTCTCCAATGCAGAATACAAAACTTTCCTTATCGCCCACTTTGATACCCGCATATTTTACCTTGAAGCTAAGGCGACGCTGACCACGATTATGTTCTAGCTGACACGGCCGGCCATCTTCAGCGTCGGCAAAACCATAAATTTCGGAACGCTTAAGCTTCGCCCATACGCGTAGAACGTAACAGTGTTATCTAGTCTCATTCGAGACACGTAACAACTTTCCTTATCCCTGATTACCATACCTAACATTACTCATGCACGCATTATTACGTTTCGGTAACACTTCACAAAGTCAAAGACCATTGACTATGTCCCTCTTTATTCAGAATGAATCAACGAGCCTTCGCGGCCGTCTCACAATCCAAAAGTCCTGGTTTCGATTTCAAACAGAATCTAATTTCGCAACAGTTTCTTTTCTGCTCAATTTTATTAATGTTTTGCTTCCATCGGATTTTTTCGCTCACGACCAAAGACACCGACGATGACGATGCCGGCTTTTCGGTGACACGGGCCCCTTAATGCCATCGTGTTAAAATCATACGCTGCACCAAATATGTCATTGTGTTGTTTAAGGTTACCTTCATTTCTGTATATTTATCGCAGCGGTGGCCAAGTGGTTGAGCTTTTGCTTCGCATGCGGGACGTGTGGAGTTCGATCCCCAGTACCGCCCGGTACGCACCGGACATACATTGGGTACAAGCTTCAACTCGTCTGATGTTCGGGTTATTTAGGGTGAAATGCTTGGGAAATGGGTCTCTGACTGCACCTTGAGAAGTCCAATATACCTTGTGCCATCGCGCTCTAAGGCCGTAGATGCCCTTGTGCCATAAATACCATAATCCTTATAATCATTTCCGTATATTTCTATTTTACTCGGAAAGATGAAAGGACCTGCGGGCTGGCAGTATGCCTGTGCTCAGCTCATAATGTGCAAAGTAACAGACGCGTTTCATTTTAGAAGCAAGGAAATCATTACCAAATTTTTAAAAAAATTCAATACAATGCAATGCATTCATACCCAGTACGGGGAAAGTGGATGTCGTACGCCACAGTCATTATTTGAGTCCATCGACGTACGGGTCGCTTCAACCCACTCCAGCACCATGTCATGTTCGAAGTCGGTGACAGCGACTCCTTTTGGGAAGGCCAGCCATATCTGCAGACCGCAAAAATTCACCCAGATCTTTGAAGTGACTACGCGCGTTGACAAAAAAGCTGAGAAACAAAAACGAGCATGAGTCTGTCCAACAAAGACATAGGCGAGCTGGATTGGTGTCACCCTAATTCCGGACCATGCTCAGATGCGCGAATATGTTGTTCAGTGGTTGCAGACACAAGTGTCGAAGAAAAATCATTAACCATATGAGCTTAGCGAGTTCCATCATGCTCGTGTTCATCTCGTTCCGAGAGCTCTAGAATAGCCCAACCAGGACACTTCAAAAAAATTAGTGACGCAATATCGGCAGAGTTATCACAGCATAACACCTGAAATTAAGCAGTGCCATCCTTCCTGCAGCAGCAGTTGGTTTCTATGAAGGTTATTGAGTCGCAATATTTGCTATACTTCACAGTCTATGACGAATTATTTTTCTTCATAAAATTTTACCTGATCCGATACTTTGAGCGTAGTTGCGGGACATGTTTCATGTCATGTGCTGCATGCTCGATTTGTCTCCTAAGTAAAAAACCTTGCTAATTAAAGCGCATAACAAGTTGTAACATTACCAGGAATTTGGAGCAAGCGCTACTAGTTCCCTTGGCTGCCACGACGGGGCGCATCTCTTTAAATAGGCTCTTTATGAAATGCTTTGAATACGCTACCTCGCTTTGTATTTCAAGTCAGTCTTGCGTTAATATTACCGCCCATCAAAATAAAGTACCTTTAAAAACATACAGAGCGTAATGATGAAGACGTAATTTTGCTAATAACACTGTAGCTTGGCTAAAGACCGACACGATTAATGTGTTCAGTGTACACTAGGAAATAGTTTTAATGTGTTTAATTATTTACGATGACTAGTCTGAGGGGTTAGATGCGAAGTTAATAAAAAATATAGAAGGCGAGGTAAGCAGACAAAATGAGGTAAATTGCTTTGCCAGGAGCCTTACTTCATGGACGTCATGCACGTGTGCCATTAAATAGAGCCTCTATGACGGCTACTCGAGCGTTTCACTCTCTCGACTCAACGGCATAAATCTCAGTTCCAAGTCGGCAGCACTACAGGCTACAAAAGTTTAGAAGCGCCAAACGGGCGTATGAAATGTTAGCAGCACGACATACATTGAAACACGTTGCTCGAGAGGCCCCTTATATTCGTTGGGGCCCGATATCCTGCACTGAGCATAAGTGAGTAGAATGGAACTGACTGTTCCCTTTCCGTAAGCAGCACAATGGACTAACCTCTCGTTTCTCCTCTCATATCGTTCCAAGTAGTTTTCAGCGACCATTTTGGGTTCAGAACGTCTCAAAAAGCAACCTTAAAGGTAATAAACGCAATGAGCGCAATGGTAAATTAACTGCGCGCTGATAATCCCTGATTGATAATAAAAGGAGAATAAATCGATTTCGATTGAGGGTCTTAAATGGCAATTCCGGTTGAAATATATTTCAGAATGCAACATAAAAGGCACCACAACTGCAGGGGAAAATGAAGAATATATTGAGGGCTGCGAATGTTTTCTTTTTCATTTTATTTAATTATTAATACTGCCAATCCATTTCTCAACGATTTTTAGAGGAGTGGGTTCTGACCGCAGAAAAACAGTCGACCAGACATAAACATTATTTCAAGTAGGCAAAAAGGACAGTGATGATTATGGGGACATTGAGAATAGGCATTGGGAAAGGCAATACAAGGATGACGCATGAATAATCACCACCTTTCTCTGCACAAATGAGGACGAGAAATACAAATAAATACATAGAAATACTAATACATGGAAATATAATCAAATGGACAACCCCCAAAAATGTTAGAAAAAGTAAATAAATATCCCAGTTTCTTTCCTCACAATACACTTTTTCCAGCTACCCGTTCTCATCAATCTTTTCTTTTCGCGCGCTTGCGTATGCTTGGCGGCTCTTGTGAATTCTGTTGCACACAGAGCACGCAATGCCATAGCCAACGGACACCACCGGGGTATCGGGAGAGAGCTCGAAAGTGTCAGGAAGTGATGCTGCTTAGTCTGCAGCAGGGGTTGTTTGAATACAATTAGGGCGACACGTTTTCTTTTCTCTAACTAGCCGTTGTTCTAGCAAAAAAGTTGGCTGGTGGTTTAGCATTGCGAAGTACGAAGTGTTGTGCGAAAACACAATTTTTTGCTGGTGGACGCCATCGCCTCGTACCTGAAAGCCTGATGGAGGTGTCCTCTGATCTACCAAGCCAGTTATGCACATACTCAAGTTTTTAACCGTCACTGGCAATTTAGGCAATGCCCGCTAGCGGACTATACGCAAGTGCCGAGATTCTGCAGCAATGTTGTCAACACCAACGAGTATTGGTATGTTTCAGCCACAATGTAGTCAACGCCAAAGCATGGAGCGCACAACTTAGTGCTTCCATATAGCTCAAAGCACGAATGTTATTCTGATAGTAGTGTTATTTGACGAAGAATATGGTGTGGAATGCAGAGCGCGAGTGTGTGTTGCATTTTAACTCTAGGCGGTATCGGCTGCAGTGGCCAGCGAAATATAACTTTTCACGCCGCCAGGGCTTTGAATTGTCCTCGCAGCAATGTTTATTACATTTTTTTCTGGTTTGCTCTAGGTCATTCTCAAGGTCAAGCATCACACAAACTCCTCAGCTGGTTCGCCCTCATGAAGAAGCCATTTCGCCCTCAAGGTCCAGTATCCCACAAACCCCTCAGCAGGTTCGCCGTCGTGAAGAAGCGATTTCGCCCTCAAGGTCAAGCATCCCACAAACCGCTCTGCCGGCTTGCTCTCGTTGAGAAGCGATCTCGCACTAAAAGCTTATAAGTTTCTGAATAAGGTGAACGGGGATTTATGGACAATTTTGGCACTAATTTGCTCTTAAAAGGGAGCTAAATTATGTAATGCTAAAAAGTAAAAGTTGGATTATTAGGAAAACTGAAGTGCGCTGTGTTGGATCATGCTTTAAGTATAATTTAGAAAAATTCTTGTTTTCGTCACTTTCTTTGTAAATACACCGAACGGAGCCGTGAAGCATAGCAAGACTATTTCCGCCGTTCAAAAAATTAAGGTGCTTTTGTGGTATTAAACGCGAGGTTTTGTGTTCGTTGCGTGCACACTTTAAGGCGAAAGCCTTCAAAGGCTCATACTCCCGGTCGAGATCCTGTCCGTACGTTACATCGCCAGCCAGCGCTCACGACAACGGAAGTGTACCGTCCGTCCGTCCGTTACGCTCTTCAACTCGATCAGAAAAAAAAATTATTTGTGCACGATTGGCTCCGGAGCCGAGCGTGCTAACGACTACAATACTTCCCGCCAAAGCAAATGTAGTTCGCCTTGTCTAGGACGCTGGAGAGTGCAGAAAAGCATCGAATCACACGGATGCCTCTCATATGCCCTGCAGTGTCTCCAGCATTTAAGATTCACAAACAGTTGTGTACTTAACTCACATCTTAACCACACATCAGTAACAAAAGCAGCATCACCGCGCTAAAGGCTTTCGCCTCATCGCACTTTAGGCAACAAAGTGCCCCCTGAATTTCTTTTTCTACTGCAACAGTGAAATACTTGTTTGTTCGTAATTTCCTTTCTTCTCGAGGATGGCTTTTTTGACGTCTCTAAACTCATATTAATGTGTCCTATTCTTTTATCAGTGTAATGACGAGACTAGCTGTATTTTCTAAAATAAATACATACTGTCACGTGCGGCCTATGGACGCTGACGTGACAATTAAGTGCGTACGCGGAAGAAGAAGCTCGGCTTAATCATGAGGACATCATCATTATCTTCTTCGCGATGACGCACCATGCATCCTTCGACGCGACTATGTAAATAGCCTGCATAAATATGACCTGTAACAGTGTGGTGGAGGTGCCGGGTCGATTACTATGGACCCCTGTTGACATCGCCGGAGTCGAAGATTGGCCGTAGTGACCCGTTACCCATGAAAATGACAGGAAGGAGGCGCACGTTAGCCAGCAGCAGCAGCGCCCGCTTGGAAGCACTACTGCGAGCCGCGGACGTTTTCAGGATAGGCTGGCAAAAACGCAGATGGATGAGTCATCAATTACCAGCGGGCGAGCAAATACAACCGCTTGGATGCCACCGTCCGGCTGGCCAGCGCTGTTTTCTTTCTGGACGCCACTGAGTTCACATCATTTGAAAGCCACGAAGCGTCCTTAACAAGTAGCGATCGCTTCGTGGAAGAAATCGCAAGTGCTTCAAGAATACCGTCGCAAACAGGAATTGCGATTGAGCAGTCTTTGCTCCAGAGAGCGCAAGTGCCTGTTGAGACTTGCACGACATACATAGTGCAGTGCTTGAAGCTCTATGGAGCGGTTAAACCAAAAATGTCCGAAGACCTTGTTGGTCATCTCCTTAAGGGCACCGCAGAGGACGTCTGCAGGTTTATAATTACTAAGAACAAGTTGGACTCTGCCACAGACATCATGAAGCTTTGCCGCACATTTGAAGATCTTAAGCTACGTCGAATTACTCCGAAGTTCCGGCGATTTCATAACGTCGCCGCCATCACTAGAGTGGATGCCTCTGAATGGTGTGAATCTTCCTGCCATGATTCGCAAAATCATACGTGACGAACTCTCCCGACATCAAGATCTTGGGCGCCGCAGTGATGTTCCGTATGAGAGCTGTTATCTGCAGGCAGCTCCGGCCTAGCCCTCCTCTCCTTAGAGTTTGTCTCGTCACGCCCCTACCTGTGAACCTCGCATCGATTACAACGAAGCTACTCGTAAGCAAGACAGCAATGTGGGCTAGTTGGTTGTACATTTTGGTTTGAATAACGCGCTACACACTAACAAAACGACACCGGAACGAAGGACACAGGACAAGTGCGCACTAACAACTGAAATGTATTTTGATACGAGGGTACATAAATACATTCCACGAACATGCTGAAACAATCAATTCATTGCCAACGGTTGTGTCGCACGCTCCTTCGTTTTTTGATTAGATGCACCTCCTCACCTGATAACAACACCGAGGGTGTGCTTACGCACTCTTCTCCGGCCTCCAATATCTCAAAGGCTTCATTTATTTCCCTTTCGTTCTTTTCCTTTGCCCGACCTAAAATTGCTGTCTGATCAAAGTACGCTGAACATTTGTGATTGGCGCAATGGGGGGCGAGATTTCCAGGATTCGTTATTTTTCCTATGTTATTACTGCGCTCTTTCAACCTGGTGTTTAGGCATCTGCCTGATTGACCAATGTAGCTCATGCCACATGACAGGGGAATTTTGTACACTATACCGGTGGCACATTCTACGAACTTTTCTTGGTGTGCGATACCACAAGTGATAGCCAATTTTTTCTTCGACTTATTCATTTCGTGACAGAGGCTCACTAATTTTCTGGGCGCGGTAAACACCACGGGAACACATATCTGTCTGCTACTTTCTTTAAGCCGTGCGAAACATTATGTACATAAGGGATGACAACAACACCAGCACCCTGGTCTGCATGCTTTTTCTGCGGTATTTTTCTCTTCAGTAGCTTTTGTAGATACTTTTCAGCCACTGACGTAATAAGCGCGTCGAGGAAAAGTGGAAGAAAAAATTAGCTAACACTTGTGGTATCGCACACCAAGTAGTAGTAGTAGTAGTAGAAAACATTTATTCCAAAAAGGTAGGATAGAGAGGCGAAAATACAGATTTTGGGTGGAGTCTTTATTTCAGGACCCCAATGTCCACCGCAGTTGCTCTTGCTTGGGATATCAGCTTTCGCTGCGTCGCCAAGTCAGAGCTGAGCAGGGAAGACTCCCACTGTTCCTCGGAGTGATGCTTGTCTAGTTCGGGGGGCTTCGGACCGGAGCAGCCCCATGTTACATGATATGTTGTTGGAATTCCGCCACACCAGGGGCAGATGCTGTCATATCAAGAAAAAGTTCGTAGAATGTGCCATCGGTATAGTGTACAAAATTCCCCTGTCATGTGGCATGAGCTACATAGGTCAATCAGGCAGATGTCTAAACACCAGGTTGAAAGAGCACAGTAATAACATAGGAAAAATAACGAATCCTGGAAATCTCGCCCCCCATTGCGCCAATCACAAATGTTCAGCGTACTTTGATCAGACAGCAATTTTAGGTCGGGCAAAGGAAAAGAAAGAAAGGGAAATAAAAGAAGCCTTTGAGATATTGGAGGCCGGAGAAGAGTGTGTAAGCACACCCTCGGTGTTGTTATCAGGTGAGGAGGTGCATCTAATCAAAAAACGAAGGAGCGTGCGACACAGCCCTTCGCAATGAATTGATTGTTTCAGCATGTTCGTGGAATGTATTTATGTACCCTCGTACTAAAATAAATTTTAGTTGTTAGTGCGCACTTGTCCTGTGTCCTTCGTTCCGATGTCGTTTTGTTAGTGTGTAGCGCGTTATTCAAACCAAAAAAAGAAGCTACTCGGATCATCCGTCCCTACCCCAGTGCGCCAGCACATCTGCAATGCCACCAGCATCAGGAGTACGATGGCCGCTTCGATACTGGCTACGAAGTGTGTTATTCTCAGTGTCCTCGCGACCCAAACGCTTGTTACCGATGTAGTCTCATCGGTCACATATCCAGCTTTTGCGGTCGCCAGAGGCTGATTTTCCGCTACTAGCGCCAATGGTTGAACCCTTGCCCGAGTTTCAATGCGCCTGGTCGTGACCTTATTTTACACCTTCTCAGCGACCATCCAGTTAGGCGCTACTACGGAACAACTCCGCTGCCTCTGACCGAACCCTGACTCTTCCCCCGAAACGCTCTCGCCGCTCGCCTTCTCCCCGACGTCGTTTACCACCGCCACCGGGAAGCCAGCGGGTCAGGCCGATGGAGGTGCGGTCATAGGGTTGTCGATATTGCCAATTCCTCTGTCCATCGCTATGCTAAAGGACCACCTTTAAGTGTTAGTGGACGGTATTTGGGTCACGGCCTTAATGGACACTGGTGCTATAGTGTCGGTGATGAGCTTAGTTTTCAAGAACCTTCTTGGTCGTAAAATAATGTTCGGTTAGGATAGTGGTGCAACATTCCTGGCTAGGGAGACAATCATTGGTTTCGCTTGGTATTTGCTGTAAATGTAGTGATCGCTTACCACGTGTTCCGAACTGAATTCGAGGTGCTCCTTCGCTCTACGCACGACACCGTCCTATGTATTGACTATCACGCCAGTGCGACTCTACTCTCGACTTTCGGAGAGGCGTCATATCATTAAGTCTTGGTCTTCGGTGTGCACTCATCGAAAACTCGCCGCTGGATTCCCAAGCGTTTTGTGGCTTCACTTGGCACCGTCGTTTCAGCGATGCCCGCCACATTCGTTCCAGTTGTGTCCTCTAGCCACCAAAACGCCACCAAAGGCTCGCGCAGTTATTGTTAATATGCTATCCTCGGTGCAACAGGCTCATTTCCTTGGAGGTTAAGGTTACTGATGGTGCGCTTACGCAACTGCTTGTGTTTCTGATGATATTGCAGGCCTCTGCTATCTCCCTTGTGCTCCGATCATTGGGCACAAACAACACTTCCGAGTCGACAAAATACGGTGTGCATTGACCCGTGAGGCAATGCTTGGCTAAGTTAGTCTGTTTTTTTTGCCTCACGTGTCAATGCACACCATATTTTGACGACACGGAAGTGCTGTTTGGGCACAATGATCGGCGCACAAGGGAGATAGCAGAGGCCTGCAATATCATCAGAAAGACAAGCAGCTACGTCAGGACACCTTCAGTAACCCTAACCTCCAAGGAAATGAGCCTGTTGCACAAGAGATAGCATATTGGCGATAACTGCGCCAGCCTTTGATGGCGTTTTATTTTTATTTGCTTTTTTAAAGATTACATCTGTGTTTTACCATCCGCATGTGCGTAGCTCTGGTGTACGTATAAATTGAAGTGCTCACTTCAAATAAAATGTAGTTGTAAGATTAGCGCCGTTGTGTGTGTTCCCTTCGTTCTTTGTCGTTGTTTGCGCTGTTTTAATATTATGGAGCATTTCCAACTCACCCAATCTGTCGTTCTTCTAAAGAAAGTGGGTTAGTGCCCTGCAGCATCGTGCGTGTGATTAGTGTCATGCCACTCTTTGGACTCTTAATCATTCCAACGAACTTGCCGCATTGTCACGTGGCTTAAATCTCGCCGGCTTTGACGAACGCCTTTCTGTGCAAGATTCCCCGCTCACTGACATCGTTTCACGTGATACTAGACGCGGCGACCTGACCGAATCTCAAATCATGGCCACGGTCAACAAATCCCTACCCACCACGGGCTTGTGAATCTACGTGACCCATGCGCCCTGTTGGCCCACTGGGCATTATCTTCAAGAGTTCAACTTCACCGTGTCTTACAAAAGAAGCTGCCAACAAGCCGATGCTCACTGCCTCCCGCGGCTACTCGCGACTACTCCAGTCGCGAGAAAGCGCGACTGGGGTTGCGCTATTTCTCCTCGTCGTACCGACTACTCTCTATTCTTCTATTCTACGCGCAATGCACGATGACGTCATGGCTGGGCACTTGGGATCTGCTAGTGCCCTTAACCACGATAAATAACGTTTTAACTGTCCTAAAATGCTTTGAACAATTCAGTGTTACGTAGCCACCTCGATGCTTGCATCCTCTTTCACCTCTAAGCACACCACATGAACAAGTGGGTCTTGACCTGTTAGGCCTGTTTCCCTATTAGTGCAAAGGTAGCCCATTGTTCACCATGCGCGTCGACCGATCTCACCCGTTACTGCGAAACCGCCGCTATACCTTCCGCCACCGCAGCCGAAGTCTCTCTCTCTATTCTTGACACTGCCATCCTCCATCGTGGACCTCCTCTCGTCGTTGTCACTGACCGCGGCCGACAGTTTACAGAAGACGTTGTGGAAGAGCATCTGCGCTTTTGCTCTTGCCTTTTCCGCCAATCGACGCCTTGCCAAGCTCGAGTCGAACCGCCTATGTGAATATCTTGAAAATTTATCCTGTAACAATAAGTTTTATTATCTTTTGAGTGATTATTTTGTTTATCTTTTTAATTGAACAACCCCACTGTCATTGCGTGCTGAGTATTTTGTTCAACTGTAGCTTGAGGCCGTCAAAATCAACTTGGTTACATGTCTTTTTTGAAGGAAACGTGATGCAGCATTTTCATGAGCTATTTTGTTTCCGTCACTGCCGCGGTGACCGAAAGCACGAAAAAGTTCTAATCGGATGTCCTCCACTTCCGGAGCTAGGATGCTGTTTATTATGTTAAGGATGAAATTTTTGAGAGGTTTTCCTACACGTCATCGCAGGCACTACACTTGGTGAGTCAATAAATATTATGATTTGTGTAATGTTTTGTTCACAGATTTGCCTCAACGCCAGAAGTATACCACTGATGTCTGTATTGGGAATGCTGGTGTCTACGTTCATTACACTAGTTCCAGTGAAGCAATGGTCACGTGCAGCTCATGACACTACAGATGATTTTGAAGTATTCGAGTAGAACGAAACGAGTAGTGGTTAAATGGCACGGAGAAGTGCTGAATGGTTGCTCCTGCGGGCTCCCTCTTGCCTTCTTCGACTAAGAAGGTATCGCACTGAAAAGCGCGCAGCCCCAAAGAAGCAGACATGTAACTAGTCATTAGGAATGTCGCCTTCAACAAATTGTGTAGCTGGAAAAGAGTTTGTGAAATATTTTGTCGCATTTGAGTTTACCTCATTTGAGTCTTGATTGCGTGATGATAATTTGATAAAAGAAAAATAAGAGTATAAAAACTCAGGTTTGGAGAGCACGCACCGCCCAAGGCGCAAGAATTTGAACGCGAGCCATATGCTACAGATGTCGGTGCTTGGCTGCGTTTACTAGCCTCTACAGATATCCCGATGCCAAAGTTTATATTATTGACCTTAATTTTCCCACCCTAAGGTATGAAAAAAATGGGCAAATGTGCTTGTAGGTGTCTAGTAGCTACTACGAGAATGATTTACAGAAATGGAAATAGTAGCAACAGCCTACACTAGGGGGCTTATTGAACTTGTTTATAACTAGAGGCAATACTACTCAATAGCAAAGGAAGAAAACAACGCAAAAAAGAACGTCATGAACCATAAGCAAGGCGTCAAAATGCTTAGCTTGACAAGCTAGTCAACAGGTGCAGACTTACTTATTAGCAACAACAAATATGCAAACCCGAAGTCAAAACTGACGCACAGCAAACAGAACAGGAAAACTTAATCTCTCTTAATTGTGAAAAGCGAGAACTGCCGATTCTCTGCTTTACTAGCTGATTAATTTCAGAAGTTTGTAGCTGTTTGCTGTAGTGGTTTTTTACGACAAATTCTGCGTGTCACGTTGGCAAAAAACTAACTATTCGCTTAGTGGTCCATATCCAAAATAAGTTTACTGTAACTTGAACGTGTCCAGCTGGTTTTCTGCGACCTGCTCTGTCGTCCGGGTGCGGTATTCTGACAAATTACGGAATATATGCAGAACGTTGTTATCGGAACTAAGAGCATGCATTCTGACTCTGAGTTGAAAAGATCGCACCACTATCTTCTCGGTAGAAAGTCTCCTTTATGCGAACATTTATACCTTTTTAGGCACCACATGGTGCGAGGTATTGTTCGTATTCTTTCTGAGGAGTTCCCGTACTAATTATTTCTCTCTTTCACGTTCGAAATTGAAGACCCTGGATTCAATGCACATCCCGGCTCCCACGAAGGAACACTCTGCCGATTTATTTACCACACTCTTTCCGAATATGCCGGAAAAAGGTTTAAATGCGGCGTGATTATGAGGCCGTAGCGTTGATGATTCCTGAACACAAAGTACGCAAAGAGCAATCTATCGAGGATTGCCGCTAGGTCGGAAAATTTCTCTTCCGTGAGAGTGGTCGCACTGTCCAAAGAGCAGCTGTGAAAACATTACATGTAATCGCCTTTAGCTGGGCGCAAATCTGAAGAGACAATGACGCCAGGCCGCTATCCGCACAAATATTTTTTTTCTCTGCCTGAGTCCTTCCTTGCACAACCAAACAAATAAAAAAACAGTTCATCTGTGTCACCTTTCCTGGGTACTTCTAAACGCCAGTGCACGGAAAGATCTTCAGGGTAAATAGTATTAAAGATGCACTCAAGAGCGCCACCAGGCATATTGACATTTCAATTTAATGTCTGTATCAAACCTTCAACTACACAATATTCACGGAACACAGGCTGAACGATTCGGGGAAACGTCTGGGCATTAATAGCCTCAAGTTCATCATCCCTGCTTTTTAATGTTTTCTTAACAATCCTCCAGGTATTTAACTTACATGCGGTAAATTTTACGGAAACCCTAACTGGTAGTTTAAATTGTCCGGTGGTTTTCTCTCTCAGTTCGCTAGACCTCTTCGCTCTAGAGAACTTCAGTGACGCGTACAAACAGCTTTATTTCTCCTCAAGATGAGCACCTAGAAAACCTAAAGGGCGAGAACAGATAGTGCCATGGCGCCCTTTGGCCCCAAATACCCATCCGAAAAAACATTTTGAGGCCGGTATTATAAGAAGTTACCTCCCAGAAATGCAACATTCCGTTTGGCGGCTGCAATATCTCAGGTGGTGTTAGAGTCACCTACCTTTACATGATTCGCTCGGGCTTTGTTTTAAGCGAAAATTGAGCAAACTTCCCAAATCATGCGTTTCCCGTCTAATGCAATTGCCGCATAGTCATTCGCTGCGCTCAATAATCTAGCTGAAGGCTCGTCGTATAAGCTATTTCTTGATTAAATAATCAAAGACTACTTGATAAAACAGTGACATGTATGATTCCCAAACTGCCGTGCTCATATTCTGACACGATCATAGTATGTTTGACATGTGGTGTACATTTTTATGAGCTCAGTAGTACTACCCTAGCACAGTCCTGTATTTTCATATATTTCTTTCTATGTACAGACGAAATCTGGTTTTATTTAATGCCTTGCTGCTCTGCTGTGACAACTTTTACGCAATCTGGAAGCGTTTTTTCCTCGGCAACGAGTTACCTTTTTTCCACTGACTGTACTGCAAACTGCACAAAGAAGCTGAGCCATCATAAGGCGTTACAGACCCTTTGCTTCAGCTTTCCATTTCTTCGTTAGAAAGAAAATAACGTGTTTTTTGATTTGATTATATGTGTGCCAATAAATATACCATGAATGTGACCATATTTTGTGAGTGGTGAAAGAATTGACAGTGACACCGAAACATGTTGCAGCAACGTTGCTTCCAATGGTTTCGCATACTTCTCAAGATGAATAAGGCGTTCCCATAATTTTGCTTTTCTTATGTGCAATTGCTGTCAATAGCAGCAATGCGCAAAAAACTCGGGTAGAGTGCACTGCCCCATTAATATAATACAACTTTCAAAGCACCACACAAAACAGTTTTATTGTCGTAGCATACGGTATTATTCATATCTTCAATATTTTACCATATTTTACAGTTCAATACTTGCCTTTTTCAAACGCTACCATTGCTCGGAGCACAAAGAGACAGTCACGCAGTATCAATGGGGTGGTGGTGGTGCAAATGTGCAGGTGTGATTAGCCTTACAGTGGCCGGTCGGCAGTTATACCGCCCGACACGCAACATGAGTGCTGACCAGGGGCTGCGGCATTGTGTGAAGCACAAATACCTCTCGACTTGATTTTAATGCACGAGCATACAAGTGCTTCCATGACGCGGTCTCCAGAAGACTAGGAAAGGATGAAGGTTCGCACATTGCGAAACGAAAATGCGAAGAACCTCCCAAGCCATTTCTAAAGAACGTACTCATGGATCTAAAAAGGCATCCAAGTGAGTGACCTTGACGAGACAAAGTTCATGGTTGAAAGCCACTTCACCTAGGTTCTAATTATTCACGTGTCTGCTAAGTTCTGTTATGCCACCTTAAATTTCACAGGCAATAATATATGAAAACGAGGATAATAAAATGTTATGAAGCAATATGGTCACTGTGTTTGCGTAACGCTAGTCTGTTCGCAGACGTGGGCCGCATGTTTACTTCTTGCGCTGTTCAACTTTGTTTAGAAGTTAATTTTCATTTAAATGCATCGATTCAACCAATTCAAATATCAAAAACTTTCGCACGCTTTTATATTCAGCATTCCATGTACATTAACCTAAAATAGAGACTCAGGTTTAATTTTTCTGGAAGAAACCCGCTTACTAAACCGCGCGTCTAATTTATGGCATCTCAGTAGTTCGTAGCCGTTTGTCGCGTAGGAAACGAACCTATAGCATATATATTATTGTGCGTGAGACTAGCAGCAGCAATGCAACGAAATATCAGCTAGCGTCCATGAGGAGAATCACTGTGGTAATTGGCAAGTTGGGAGTCGACCGCACTTTCCTATGAACTACAGACACTGTCAGTTTGCGGTAGAAACCAAAAGAAAAAGGTTCAGTGCGCCATCATGCTCCCTATAACCGCTGGTTTTACAGTCTCGTTCAGAAACGTTTGGTCACAGTAAGATCGCTCCCAAAGGAAGTGATGTCATCAATATCAAGCTATTATAACCGCTAGGGGCATTTGCCAAAGCCTTCTACAATGTAACTGCATATGGACCGTGCATCTAAAACGCCGCGTCATGCAGCCATCTTTCTACATGAATTCTCATGACAGCCAAGTTGCGTTATTTGCTCATCTAGTATAAAAAACAGCTTGCCGCTACATACACAAAATGCAGTTTGCTTGAAGAGGTAATGTTTAATATTTCTGAATCTACTCCCCGTGAAGGACATAATCGTAAAAAAATTTCTTCAAGCATTTAAAACATCTCTGTGTCTTTCCCTTTCTGTCTTTGTTTGCTAGCGCTTGAATTGTCCACAATAGCAGTCTTTGTGTCTAGCGCAACAGGTAATTCTGGAAAAATTAGCATGCTTCAATTAGAGAAGTTGAATGCACAGAAGAGTTCAAGATTTTTTGCTTAATTAGTTAATATATCCAAACACGTGTTTTATTAATAATATTAGTGTACACGTGCATGAGGCTGACAGTACTACTATTTATCAGCTCTAAGCGCGTGTAACTTCTCTACAACTTAAGGCCTGCTCCCGGAACTCCCGCCTTAATTGCATCTGATAAGTTGCCTCTAATTCTTCCAAATCCAGTTACTGACTCTGAACTGTCTTTTTTGGCTGGTATCAAGCTTTATTTTATGACTCGGTAGTTATGGTACTAGACGGCTATTCCGAAAGACACGGCTTCGCTACCAGCTTCGGTAGTCGCATTTCAAGCGAAGCAATATGCTAGAGGCGCGATGAGAATGTACACTAAAGAACCCCAGGTAGTAGAAATTATCCGGAGATCTTCGCTACGGCGTGCCTCATAACTTCAATCACTTTGGAAGCCTAAACCCCATAAACCAAACAGCCTATCTGAAGTTTTTTTTCGTTTCCCACGTTTGCATTTGTTATTACATGAAATATTATTAGAGCAGTGCATAACGAAACAGGAGAAAAGGAGGAACACAGAACGACACGATTTCTGTCAGATGTTTATTTCTTGCCGTTGCCACATATAAACACATGAACGCATTTCATGCTGTGGTTCATATAATTATATGTGGCAACGGCAAGAAATAAACAGTTGACAGTTATAGCTTGTGTCATTCTGTGTTTCTCCCATTGTCCTATTTTGTTACGCGCTGCTCTATTATTATGGATCACCAACTCGCCCAACACGCAACTCTTCTGTTATATTACTTGAGTAAATATTTGAAAAGAGCCAGTAGTAGTTTTTCATCCTTCGTATTTTGATGCCATTTTATCGTCGTGATTGTCCTGATTTAATGGTGTTCTTAATAGATTTCGCGTGTTTAGTTATTTTGTCTTTATAATTGCGTGCCTTGCTTCGTACATAATATTTATGACGATGGTCCAGAAAGACAAAACCATTGGCCATTTTTAAATCTTGTTCTGCTTACAGTGCATAATGAGGGCTACGACTTATGGAAAAACAGGGAGGAATTACGGGAATCAAAGTGTGCCGTTCAATTCATTTATGTCTACTCCCTCAGTGAACTAATCGTTATATTGTCACGCGTCTTCGTAGAGCATCGAGAGAAGAGTCAACGGTTGGACAGATAGGTAGAGGAAAAAGAGGAGAATAGGCAGAAGCACGCTTGTAGGCTGTGTCGCGGTCCTGCTTCGATCGATTCCTCTTTAAATAAACCCCGTGCGTGCTAAGGACGTAACCGTGTTGGTGAGAAGTGCCGGGTATCTACCAGGAGAGTTCCATCTATCGAAGGAGCCGTAGACTCGTTGGCGTGCCACCAAAGCCTTCGGACATGAGTGGAGACGACAATGTCAAGCAACCAGGACCGTCCCACAACTAGCCACATTGTCGAGAGCCCCGGAAATTTTTCGGAAAACCTGAGGAGGGCGTTGACGAGTGGCTGAAACACTACGAAAGAGTGAGCAAATATAAACGCAAGAACGCTGCTACTAAACTGGCTAACGTGGTGTTCTTCCTTGCCACCATTGCCTTCGACTGGTTTGACAATCAAGAGGACTCATTAAGTACATGGGCTACCTATACAAGCGAGATCAAGGAAAATTTTGGGGACGATTCGGTAAAGAAGAAGCGTGCGGAATAGATATTGCTTCACCGGGCGCAAGTACACGCAGAAACTTGCACTGCATACATCGAAGCTATCTTAAAGCTGTGCAAGCTAGCGAATTCCAGTATGTTTGCAGAAGACAAAGTATGCCACCTCCTAAAAAGAATTGCCGAAGATGTTTATAATTTCCTTATTAGCAAAGAGAGCCTGAGCCCCAACGCCGACGTTATAAAACTTTGTAGAACATCTGAAGCACTCAAGGTGCGTCGAATGTCTCCTAAATTCGGAAGACTGGCCAATGTCACCTCTGTAGCCAGTGTTGAAGCCTGTTCTCCACAGTCTATGGCCCATATGATACGCACGATTGTGCGCGAGGAATTTTCCAGATCCAGGGACACCTTGTGCTGTGCAGAATATCTGACGCGCAGCGGTGCACCGCAGGCACATGTCGCCGCTGTCCACTCCGTGGGCCCAACCTAACGTCACTTCGCTTATGGGCAATCGGAGCAACTATGCCCAACAGTGTGCCCACCAGACGACGGGAAGGAGGTCTGCTTACCCTGAAGACGTGGTTCGTCAGCAGCGAAAGCCTGGCTACAACCAACGTCGCAACTTTGTTCGCCTGGACTCATGGCGATCGCTGGCGCTCTCAACCGTTGTGTTACCGGTCTGACATTGCAGGGCATATCGCTAGATATTGCCGCCGCCGTTTCCCGGCTACTCAAGACTACCGACCCCCGGCGAATATCCACGGACAACTAACAGAAACCTAACAGCAACAACCTAACAGCAGCGATCCCCGACTATGTCCGCTTGGGACACGTACCATACGACACATCTGTGGAGTTCATCACCTGCATCGGATCGTAGCGTGCCGCCGCCACCTCAGCGCCATCGGCGGTCACCTTCCGCTCGACGTCGTGCTTCCTCTCCGCCTCCTGAAAAATATGAGGCGCGGCCGATGAAGGTGGCGTCGCAGGCGAGTCGATGACGTCCATACCTCTACACGTGTTTATGTTGAAGAACAGATGGGGAGCGTCTAATGATGGTGTGAAAACTATGGCTCTTGTAGACAATGGCGCTACAGTATTCGTTGTGAGTTTGAGGTTTAAGAAACGTTTAGGCAGGAAAGTAATGTTTAGTGGTGGGGGGGACCATGCAGCGTTATTCTGTGGTGTCTGTGGCGAATATTTGGTCCCACTTGGTGAGTGTTCTTCGGAGGTTGTTATTGGTGGCCTAACGCTTCGAATAGAGTTCGCAGTCTTACCTCGGCCAACGCATGATATGATTCTTGGGTCTGATTTTCTGCAAGAGTGTGGTGAAGCTTTAGACTCTCTTACTGGAGATATTGCTTTGAATTCGTCACTACTTTCGGCTCTTCTCGATGACTGGACACCTGATTTTGGAGCATTTGCGGTGGACGAAGACACTACTGTACCAACTTTAACTGCAGCATTCGTGCAGGTTTTCTCAATTCGCAATCAGTGTGAATCTTTTGATGCTGTAGTAGAACCTACGACACTCGCCTGCTCTAAGAAGAGTATCCTCGTGCCTCGTTGCGTCGTTCCCGTGGTCAGAGGCTGCAGCCAGCTGTAGACAGTAAACCACTCTGAAGAGCCAGCTGTGTTGCCTCGGGGCTAAAACTCGCCTGTTTCGAGGAAGGCGTGAGAGGTTCCGTCGCGGCGTTAACCAGCTCTGGCATTGAGCAGCCGTGCAACAAGATATAGAGACCCAAGTTAAGGGTATGGTTAATCAGTCCCTTTCTACAAACGAGCATTGCATTCTAGCGGAACTACTTCCGAAGCACGCGATCGTGTTAGACTTTGCCAAGGACGACTCAACACCGCTGCCTAGCAGTCGTATTCATCACAAGATCAACACCAGGTCCGCACATCCGATACGCCAGACGCCCTATCGAATCTCACAAACTGAATGTAAGTTAATAGACGACCAAGTTGAAGAGATGCTAAAGTGCGACATTATTCGAGAATCTTCAAGTCTTTCGGCCGCTCCAGTTATTCTTGTTAGAAAAAAAGATGGCGCATGAAGGTTTTGTGGTGACTACCGTCGCTTAAATACAGCCACCAAGAAAGACGTCTTCCCGCTTTCACGTATAGATCACGCAATTTACTGTCTGCACTCAGCTTCATACTTTTCTTCTATTGATTTGAGATCAGGCTACTGGCAAATCCCCGTTTACGCTACAGGTAAAGAAAAAACGGCCTTCGTATCACCACACGGCCTTTATGAATTTTACGTTATGCCTTTTGGATTATGTAATGCGCCTGCAACATTCAAGCGATTCATGGATACAATTCTGCGTGGGCTGAAGTGGCATAACGTTTTATGTTATTTGGACGACGTTGTCATTTCTGGCAAACCATTTAGTGATCACAGCAGCCCGCTGGATATCGTGCTTGATTGCATAGTATGAGCTGGTCTTGTCCTGAGTTAAAAAATGACATTTTTGGAACACTTAAACAAATGATCTTGGTCACTTAGTAGATAAACATCCCTAGAAAATTGAAACTGTCAAACGTTTTACGGTTCCCCATTTAGTAAAAAATCTGCAGAGCTTTTTACGGCTCTGCTCGTACTTTCGACGCTTTATACCAAGGTTTACGGACATCGCTTACCCACTCACGTGCCTGCTGCATAAAGAGGCACCATTCAATTGGACGAGCGAATGTGACGCACCTTTCCATCATCTGAAATTTCTCTTGACCCCAGGCCCCATCCTACACCACTTACTGCCCATCAGCACCAGTTAAAGTACACACTGATGCAACTGGTATCGGTATCGGCGCTGCACTTATACAACGCCATAGCCACGATCGGCACGTGGTGGCATTTGCCATCCGCTTGTTGACAAGTGGTTCTGCTGGGTGGCGGAAATTGTGTGCAGGGCGTGCAACTGTCTCTTTGGGTGAACACATTCGCTGCACAGCACGAGGGTGTGGGAGAGGAATTAAAGTTGAATAAGTGCAAAAGGAATTACACGGTTCGGAACAAGAATGTCTCGCCGTTGTTGTCGCTGTACAGCGCTTCCGCTCCTGTCTGTACGGGAATGCTTTCACCGTCGTAACTGACCACCACTCGCTTTGCTGGCTCGTGAATCTTCGTGCCTCTGTGGACGACTCGCTCGATGGGGTTTGCACCTACAGGAATTTAATTTTATTGTGGTGCATAAAAGCGGCCCTAAACACTCAGATGCTGATTGTCTTTCGCGTCTTCCGCTTCAATCAACTGATGACGACGCAGACAACTTCGATAAATACTTAGCTTCACTTCCACAGTCAAGCTTCCCCGATCTTTGAGTTTTCCGACCTGAGCAACACAAATGCCAAACAATAACCTCTTTGTTTGATGCCGCTAAAGATTCTGTAAAGAAAAACTTTTTGCATTCGCGAGGGATTGCTTTATAAGAAGAATTTCGCTTTTGAGAGAGCCCGCATGCTTTTTGTCATGGCAGAACGCGTACGCATCACAGTTCTTGAAATGATGCACGACGACGCTACGTCTCGACACTTGGGAGTGGCCCGAACCCTCCACCGCACACAACAACGATTTTACTGGCGTAAAATGCATTCAACTATCTAGCTCTGTGTGGCCAGCTGCGTGCAATGCCAGCGCTTTAAGCTGCCGACTTCAAGTCCACCGGGAAAACTGCGGCCAGTCACACCTCCAGTAGCCCCGTTTGAGCAAGTTGGCAATGACCTTCTTGGACCTTTCCCACGGTCCTCCAAAGAAACCGATGGATCCTTTTGTGCGAAGATTATTTAACTCGTTATTGTGAGACAGCCGCGATACCAGCCGCTACTACGTCTGAAGTATCAAATTTCCTACTTCGATACGTCATTCTTCGCCACGGCCCTCCTGCAGTTCTCAATAGTGATCGTGGACGCCAATTCACAGCGGACGTTGTCGAAGAACTTCGCCTCAGCGACTGCAGTTTTCGCCACTCGACGCCATATCATACTCAAACGAACGGTGTGGTAGAACGAACTAATCAGACGCTAACCACCTATCTGGCTATGTACGTCACTGCAGATCATAATGCCTAGAATGGCGTCCTCCCGTTCATTACTCAGGCATACAACACAGCGCAACATCAGACAACTGGCTACTGTCCCGAGTGCTTGCTCTATGCTCGCTCGCCTCGCTGTGGCCTCCACACCATGCTGCCATTTTTCATTCATGATGACCCTTCTATTGCTACCACACTCGGCAAAGCTGAAGAAACTCGCCAGCTTGCCCGTGTTCGAATTTTATCTACGCAAGAGCGTTCCAAGAACCGCTACGACGCCCGACACCAACAAGTTTCTTATGTTCATGGGGAAAGTGTGTGGTTGTGGACCCCTCTACGCAAACGTGGTCTTTGTCAGAAACTGCTGTCACACTACGCTGGACCATTTGTTGAGTTAGAGGGCACAAGCGACCTGAATTACGTTACAGCACGCCTAACTGCAAGTGGTCGACGGTCACGCCAGCCTCAAGTGGTGCTTCTATAGCCCGTAACAAGCGATTTCATCCAAGAGGTTCTATTTAACTCGCCCGACGGGCTTCGTCTGCGAGGAGGGAAATGTCACGCGCCTTCGTAGAGCATCGACGGAAGAAGGTCAGCGGTCGGCTGGATGGGTATAGAAAAAAGAGGAGGAAGGGCAGAAGGACGCTTGTAGGCTTCGTCGCGGTTCTGCTTCTGTCGATCCCTCTGTAAACACATAATCTTACGTGCTAAGCACGCTACAATATATTCGCACAGAAGTCACTGAATAAAGGTACTCAAGGACTTTCTCGACGATAAGAATTTTATTGGCTGGTTATTCACGTGCAGTGTCTAAAACTACGACTAGTTGTCAATATGACTAAACACTGAAAAATAACAATGACAGAGCACTCATTATTCAAGAACACAGAATTGTATACTGTATCATTGAGCACAATTTTCTTTGGCGTCACTGGGAACGCGGACGCCGCAGGCCTCCTCGTAATGGTCGATGCAGTTCTGCGGCACCGAATCTTTCACTTCCGTTCTCACCCAAAGAATGCACTCTGCAAAATAGAAATCAGGGCAGTGAAATAAATACAACAGTAATAATAAATGTTACTGATTGCTCTCATTTTAGGCTTCATTCATAAAATCGATAAGCGCTTCAAATTGATCGTGTAGCAATTCTCGCTTTACTATGTTGTATGTTTTTTCCCAAGTTTTTAATATCTTTCATTACCAACGCCTAGTAGGCAGAGATGCAAACCTACCTCACTAAAGCTTGCTTCCACATGAAGCGATACATGAAAAATATATACTGAATTTAGCAATGAGCGACTCTCCGCGACTTCACATCCCGTACAACGTTATTTCTTTTAGATGTGAAGCATTTATTAGGCAGTCATTTAGGACGTCAGGTGCACTGTAACATCAATTAAATAGAATGCGCCATCGGGATCCGGGCCTCTATCTGTTTTTGTACTGATACTATTTGTAAGACCTACATTCAGTGCCGGAACTTGTAGGGGGACTACGTGCTTAGCTGCAAGTCGTGGATCCAAAAATTGCAACTAGAGAAAGTTATATTGAGGGAAAAGAGTGACTAGGGTAACATCCTGCTGCATAATGTGGCGCAGTGTTAGTCCCAAAGATGAAGCAGAAAAGACTAAAGAAGAGTGCGAAGGCTGAAGCTAAAAAAAGCGGAGCATATCTTTCGGGCGTCACGATGCCCTGAATGTGAGCCCTTAGGGGCTTCGGCACGCAGGTTTAACTGCAAAATGCTGATTCACGCTGATAACAGGAGTATCGCCAGCATATAAAGACATGGCCGTACCCTGCTATTTGCGATGCCCCCTGCACACGTTGTGATACGTTTTTTATCCAGAAGAGGCCTCTAATTTCCCGTGATATATTAGCAGAGTGGTGACAAGCAGAAACAGGCCATTTGTATTACATGATCTTATGTATGATTGAGGGTGCTGTTTTTTTAGTCGCCTGCGGTCCTGTCACCACCAATTCCCCCCTATGCTGCGATTCATGTCACATTCAACGGTACGCTGCCAGTCGAGCCGATCAATTTTCTTCCTGTTTGAACAAATAATTACTAAAATGCCACAACAACTGCCAAGTAATGTGTGAAGGCGGAAGTCCATGGATGTGATCATAATGTCAAATAAAGAAAGGCGAATGTTTACTGAAATATTTTCAAGAAGTTCCCTTCAGAAAATTTTCGTGCCATTTTCATCTCTTAGTTCGGCCCTATTAGAGTCACTTAACCTAATCTAGGCTGCATAGCACTGTACAACCCTCTTAGACTGTACATTTAAATATTAGAAATTTAAATTTTCCTGCATGAGTCGAGAAGCAATGCCCCTATGTTATAGCACAATTAGTCCACCCTAAACTGCATACGGATTTGTTTCTTACTTTTTCTCTTTGCAGGGCGTAAGAGGCCACACAAGTCAGCAGAAGAGGATTTTGTTCGCGCCCGCCGCCAAAGAGACAGAGACTGATCTAGGGAAAAAATAACCAGCCTCTACACTGCGGTGCGTAGTAGGATACACATGCCATAGGTAACGTATTCTCGCTAGTGGTGCTTCTTTTGCTTTGCGCTGGTTCAGTACGCCTCATACCTATAACTTCCACAGTGTTTCTCTTTCGCCGAGGCGAGTGCTGCCTGACACTGCAGGTGTCGCGACATTTCCGCTCCCGACGCCAACTTTCGCAGCGGCGAACCAGGTGCCAAGCGCAGCTAAGCAAAGCGGCTGTTCAGACGCAGGTCTGCTTTCGCGGGAATTCCTACTAGACACGATGGCAGCAAAAACTTGCTTGCGCTGGGAAGAGGGATGCAGCTTTGCGCGCACTGCGGCGAGCGCATTAGATCAGATAGCGACCCAGGCGGGTAAATAATTCCGGATCCACCGCTTAATTTCTTGGCGCATGGCACGGCCTCCAAAGGACGAGATAGGAAGAGGCGGAGCATAAAGAACGCTAACTAACCGTGCAAGCTAACGATGCGTCACTCGAAGAGGTAGAAGAGGCGGAGCATAAAGTACGCTAACTAACCGTTCAAGCTAACGATGCGTCACTCGAAGAGGTAGACAAGTTTTTGACTGTGTGCACGAATCCGTGATGAGCGAGCAGTGCGCTGTCATGAAATGTGGCTTTATTTTGTTTCTTTATTTGTACGGTGCGCACGATTATTCAGTACAGCAGAGATAATTACTTAAAAATTTCTGTTTACTGCTCCTCGCCATAACAAGTGGAAATCCTAACGTTGTCATGAATGAAAAACTGGATACTACAGGTGACGTGCACGAAACAATATTCATAACACCTGTTGGAGACCCTCCGCCGCCTAGCGAGAACAGATTCGTGGAGTTGTTGGTTTATCTCGCGTGCGTGGTAGCAAAGAACATAAAAAAGCGAAGAAAACAGAAGAGAAGCCGCGCAATAAGAAGCCTGAGGACATCATCATCAGTATCACGTTTAGAACATTCCAGACGTTCGGGTAGTATGAGACATTTTTCTTGTGTTTCAAACGAGCTAACGTTTCCAATTCCTCGTTACGACTCACCTTTGGACACCAAATTGAAATATTTTGTGTTCTTACCAGAATACTTGTATTACCTTACCTATCTTTATGCTCAAGGCCTTTTTACTCTCGTTTTCTGAAGGACTGCACATAATTTTTTTTAGTTTCCACAGCGGCACGTAGCCTATCAGACACGTCGTTGAGTTGAACTTCTAACTAATACGGAGTAATTTCTAGCACCTCTGATTTTTCACGCTGCACTAATTCTGATGAGCACACAAAATATTGCAACTTTTGCGGCCGCACTTAAATTTCGATCCCTCCCGTTCTTTAAAAAACCGAACACGACAGTCAGTCAGATACAGCGCTTGATGCACCCAACTATCATGCCACTTCATTATAGGTCCATAATAGCAAAGGACGATTTCACCTCACCGAGCAGCCGTGTGCCTTTACTCTGACAGCCTAAATCATGACACGCCTTTCACTGCAAACTGGGTCTCACCGTCTCCGTTATAGTCCATACGCTGAACTGCACAGTTTTCGTAGTCTGAGTAATAAAACTGAGCTTGGTGCACCGTTGGATCTGAAAAAAAGACAAATTTCATTTAAAGTCTTGTCTCCCGTTTTCAGTGGCATTTAAAAACTCCCGTTGTGCCTCACCTGCAAATCAGCTTTTTTATATGCTATAGCATACCGATACCGCTCATACTTACATCTAATAAGGGAGTAATTACTCCTTGGAATCCACCCAAGTGCAGCCATACGGTTACAAAGGAAAGCTGTACAGCTTTCTCACAGACTACGTAGTTAAAGAAAAATTCTTCCTGGTCCGGGGTTCAAACCCAGGACGACAGCTTCAGCTGAGCAGTCGCTCTACCAACTGAGGTAACCGATACGGCAAGTTTATAGTTGGGCGAGAGGGAATTGATGAATAAGTCAAATGTTCCCGTAAACATTTAACCAACACTGTTCCCACTTCGAGTTATTGATCAATTCGCTCTCGCCCTAATATAAGCTTGCCGTCTCGGTTACCTCAGTTGGTAGAGCGACTGCTCCGTGGAAGCGGTGCTTCCTGGTTCGAACCCCGGAGCAGGGCGCATTTTTGTTTAACTGCGAAGTTTCTGAAGAAGCTGTATACCTTTCCTTTGTAGCCCTATGGCCGAGCTTGGGTGGATGCCAATGTAATTACTCCCTTATTACAAATTTACTCCACCTTGGGGGTTTCCCGTAAATATATGACCAGCACCTATTCTTGTACGGTAGCGGTGTTTTATATTTCATCTTGCGGCAAGTTTTGGCCTATGCCACAGAGTTTGTGCAGCCTTCGAGGCGACTAGCCAATGACAGCCATTTGTTTCAGCGGTATACCAGTAATGTTTGGTGGTGTTAATCCGTGATTTTGCAAAAAAGGACATCTAATGCACACACAAATTTATATTTAATTTTGTATTTGGTGCACGCTTTCTTGAGAAAATCAAAACAGTGACATAATACTGTTGCAGTGCATTACATGTACAGCACGCAAACTTTTCTTATTCGGTCTGAATTTCGTCCAGCAAATCATAGACTCTAAATTTTTTCCAGTAGTAAAACTCTTCTCTTTGCGTGTCTCAGCAGCAAATATGCCATGCTTCTTTCCAAAGTTTCGTACATATTCCCCTCAATTTTGTTGTCGCCCTTACCTTAGCCTTAATCTTTCAGCGCCTTGAGTAAACACTGATAAGTACGACTGATAAGTAGGGTGGTGACACTGATAAGGTACAGTGATAAAAAATATAATACAATATCCTGAAAGTGCTTGTAAATCTAGCGCAACAAACTCATATTATATGTCTACATATTGCATATGGCCCTGTTTTGCCGTCACTACATTATCCAAATACATGGTACCACGGCTGCCGTTTGCCGTTGTTCCGCGGTAATAGTCACGGACGTTGCTTGCGTTTCTGCAATTTTTCTTAAGGCTGCCATCGTACTCCGCCTGCTTGTTCGTTTCATCGTGCAGCGTATTTACTCACTTGACTTATTGAATTTAGCACAGGAAAGTCCCGATCAAATCGCAAATCAGAAATGCCTTGTCCATTAACCCCAATATATAACCGTTCTCAGAGCGTCGCTCAATATATCAGCTTGAAAACATGGGGGAAGAGAGCGCAGACATTTAGTGCGCATGCCTGACGCCCTGCGTAGTGCTCTCCCTTAACTTCGTATTCGAAGGTTGCGGTTCATGTATAGTCTGTGCACGTGTTTTCTACAGTTTCGCGTAATGCAAGTTTTATTCCTTGATTCTTATATGGGTAGTATTCTTGCGTTAATTCGATCTTCCGCTTTCTATAAAACAGTATATCAAAGCTGCATAGCGGCCCGGCATTTTCGGCTCATTTTGAAGGGCCTCATTGATGCTAATAAGTGCTGCGCTGTTGAGGGTTTTTTCCGAATACTAGGTCGTGTCCGTGGGTAATCAAAGTATGTGGATAGAGTTATTCGGTTAGCAATTACCTCAGTAATTACTAGTGCCTTTATAAACCTTTGAGCGCCAAATAATCTTTTAGTGGAAGTTTAGCGCTCGTGTTTTCTGTCTTCTTATTTTCACGCAGTGTAACCTCATATCTTAGTAAATAGCTTTGAAGCAATGAAAAACAACAAATCGGTTTACGTTTCTCTGGTCATTTTTCTTATATATATTCAATATTTTAGCATGTGTCAGTACAGCTCCAAAACTGGTGGTTAAGAGTCATTTCGTGCGCACGGTTAAAACTCGCATAAGACAATAGCTTTCCTGTCTTTTAGCATATAAGCCATGCCAAAGTGGTCGTCAGCCGCTTTTGACATCTGCTTTCCTAAAGCGGTTTTTCTCACTTACACATCAGTTGCAGTTGGAGGTCTCCAGTTTTACCACTCTGTTTTTTATTGTTTTGGCCGCTCTATCAAGCAGAATAAAATGTATAAGCCTTGAATGCTGTTATATATATAGCTAATGACTTTGTCATCCGTGCTTGTTACTACGCACATATCGCCTCTTCACTTGCGAAACTTTAGTAAGAATGCTTTCAAGCTTAATTCGTGCTTTAATCTCTCTGTTATCGTCACCTTATAACAATTTATCTCGCATACCTTGATGTTACTCATTACATATTATAGTTCTGCTAGAGTTGATTTTTCGACCGGCTTTAAGGCTGGGGTTGTTTTGTCTTTTTCTAATCTTTTTAACACACTTGCACGGTACGCGATACAAAGATGCGTGTCATTCCAAGGTTAATT
>JARKHS020025871.1:40000-50035 GCA_030143305.2 Amblyomma americanum | reverse complement strand
AGTTGCCATGAAGAAAGCTAGATTAACTGCAGTTCATAAGGGGGGCGATAAAAATTGGTTTCAAATTACAGACCAATATCTGTTCTCCCAATATTTTCAAAGGGGCTAGAGAAACTAATTTATGATCGGTTAATTCTTTTTTCTAGAGAAGCATAATGTGCTAAGCAATGCCCAACAAGGATTTAGGAAAAAATAGATCAACAGAGACAGCCTTATTGACTCTGAAAGAAAATATACTACAAAATATAGAAAATAACAATTTTACCATAGGTTTATTTACTGACTTCACGAAGGCCTTTGATTGTCTTAATCATTATATACTGCTGCATAAACTTTTACTCTACGGAATTCGGGGCATACCACTGGAACTGTTTCGGTCATATTTGAGTGGCAGAACTCAGTGCGTATGCATCGATAGGGAACAGTCAAATTTCTTAACAGTTACACATGGTGTGCCACAAGGAAGTGTTTTGGGGCCTTTAATATTTAATTTATATATAAATGATATTGTTACACTAGACCAAACAGAGAAGTTCATAATATATGCAGATGACAGCACAGTCTTATTTTCTGGTCCAAGTGTACAGAAATTAGTACTAAAATGCAATGATATGCTTGACAAGCTCTTGCTCTGGTCGCAGCGCAACAAGATAAATATTAATGCAGCAAAAACAAAAGCAATTATCTTCCGGGCAAAAAATAAACCACTTCAAATTCAACACGCAATTAGATATGCTGATAAAGAAACTGCAATTGTGCATGAGCACAAAATTCTGGGAGTTGTTTTCTCGTCTAACCTCATCCGGGATACGCAGGTGAAAAACATCTCTAAAAAGCTCGCTGCGACAGCAGGAGCACTGTCACGATGCCGAACGCTGCTGCCCACAAACGTTAAGCGACAAATTTATTATGCACTCTTCGAATCTCATATTAATTACTGTAGCTTAATATGGGCAACCACTGCGAAAACAAATATCGCGAAGATTCTGCGCCTCCAAAAGAAAACCCTTCGTCACATCGCAAACGTACACTGCTTATCCCCAACAAACGTTTTGTTTCCATTGCATCACATTGTCCGCATTGACCATATGTATGATTTCCGGATGCTACGTTTGTTTTCTTTCTCTAACAGTTCTTACAAGGCCTTTATAACTGAAACAGCGTCCTAAAAATTAAACATACTTCTGCTCATACCCGCAGCACGGACGCTTGGTTTGTTCCTCATTTTAGAACTAATTATAAACTCCAAACATTGCAACACCATCTTCCGCATGCACTTAACAAATATAAACATACCACAAATTTCAGGTTCAAAGAATTGCGACGGTATTTCGTAGAGTTGTGAACTATTTCTTTTTTTTTTAGATATGTTACTTCTGATTCTCTAGGTGGCCTATGATGTACAGAGACAATTTTGTGCATTTCTCTAATATTTTGATTATTTCATACAATTTGATGTGTGTATTCTGCTTTTCATGTGTGTATATAAGTTCAAAATGTTTATAAGTGAACAATAAGTGCGTCTTTGAGATTCTATTACAAGTGCATTTCTTAATTACGTATTATTTTTGCACTAGATGAGCCTAGAAGTTGCAGTTTTAGCCATACAATTGCATGTAAAAGTGTATTCATTGTTTGTATTTGATAGTGTGTATATTTGTTCTCCTTTGTTGTATCTTTATGTTCATTTCCATCAGCTGGTATGTCGAAGCCACTGCTATGTAAAGGTTTTCCGGGCCCAGTCAAGTTGCAAAAGCAGCTTTTTGCCTGGAAATCCTTCCAGTTGTTCTGGAGAAATAAATTCAATCGAATTCAATTCAACTGTTTTATTCCACTCCGATCGTGGCTCCACGTAGCCAGCGTGAGCGCATGTCACGAGCCGAGGCAGCGCAGCACTGCGGATGATGATAGTGCAGCTACAGGGCTCCCCGCTTCCCCCCCCCCCCCCACCCCCGCGCAGAGAAAGGAGAAAGGCAGTCAACAGCGCGGAACCCATTAGACATGCTTACTTACAGCGAGGACCGAGTCAGTGGAAGTGGGGCACGAGATTTCGTGGTGGCAGTTTGAAAGAGAAATGTGCGCGATGTAGGCGGGTTTCACGCGGTCAATGGCAACGATTTCTTCTCGTCCATCGACGGACAGCTTCAGAGTTTTATCAACCAGCTGCAGGACGGGATAAGGGCCATCGTAGGGAAGGGTGAGCGAAGGCTTGAGACGTCTCGACGCTCAAAGACATGGGTGGCCTTTGCTCACGAATACTTGGTGAGTCGATGGACGTGTGCGGACGGGTAGCAGGCGCCTGAAAAGCAGGCGTAGTTCTTCAGCGTAGGCAGGCGGAGAGATGTCCTCGGTGCGGGCTGGAACGAAGAGCGAAGGCCGAGGAGAACGAAACAAAGGGTATCGGATTAAGAGGTGCGAGCTTCGCGTGCAGCAAGGGCAGCCTTCAGCTGTCGGTGCAAGCGTTAAACCATGCCGTTTGCGGAGAGATGATAGGCGGTGGTGTGGACATGGCGCACGCCAAGCAGAGAACTCAGGGCGCGAAACAAGGCGCACCCGAAATTGCGGCCATGATCCGTCGTCACTACTGTGGGGCAGTCGAAACGGGATATCCATCCACTGACAAAAGTGGACGCCACTGTAGACGCCGTGATATCGGGCAGCGGAAAGGCTTCGGGCCACGGTGTGTAGCGGTCAACACCCGTATGTATTGGAAAACTCGTGACGTAGGAAGAGGGCCAACAATGTACATGGTCGAAACGACAGTCGGGGGGCCGGAAAGGGTGGTGAGGCGATCGCGTGTGGCTAGTTGTTTTTGCACGCTGACATTGCAAGCACTCACGAGCCCAGCGGCGCACATCTCGGTTGACGTTTGGCCAGACGAACCTAGCCGTCACGAGCCGCTGCGTAGTACGAATGCCGGGATGGCTTGCGTTGTGCAGCTGTTCAAAGACCTGGCGGCGGAGCGCGGGCGATACAAAAAGGCCGTGGAGAACCACTGGAAACGTTGCACACAATGGTGTCCGAGCAGAACGACAGGGGCATTGGGGACAAGGTCAGAGAGCCAGGGTTGGCCTGGAGGGCTTGAAGCTCACTGTCTAACACCTGCAGCCCGTTGTGCCATTGGCAGTGCGGGCTGGCCAACAATATTTTTCTTTCTTTTTTCTGTGCCCACACTAATATATGTCTAACGCCTGTGCGGCAGCCAGCGCTGCAAAGTCAACCGCGTCTGATGCAAGAGCAGCGATACGGGAGACCGCATCGGCGGCACTGTTCACGGGTTCTTCGATGTGTCTTATATCCACCGTCAATTCAGAAATAAAACTCGGGTGCCGTATATCTCGTGCAGTGTATGAGCATTGATTCACACGAAAAGCGAAAGTCAAGGGCTTGTGGTCCGTGAGCGCATAAAAAACGGCTCCTTCCAAGATGGGACGAAAGTGTCGAATGGAGAGCTAAACAGCTAGAAACTCGCGGCCGAAAGTACTGAAGCGCGTTTCAGCGGGCTGGAGCTTCTGGGAGAAGAAAGGCAGGGGGCACCATCAGTCGTCCTGAAGCTTTCGCAGGATGGCGCCTACTGCTGCACCAGAGGCGTTCATTCAGAAATTAGCGCGCTCTTCTTCCGTAGGTATTGAGTAGATAGCCGGCCAAAAAATCTTTTATTTTATTTATTCACTCGCCGGTTGAGCATGGTTAGCTAGAAACTTGGTCGTTTTATTTTAAAAATCAAGTAATGAGCAGAAAATGCTGGAGCAGTCAAGCTAAATGGGCCACCACGATAAGAATTTTTCCTACCGCTGAGCGTACATATGACTTCGGCAAAAGTAATCACAGAAAAAGAAAGTTTTAATTAGTGCAGAGCCGGACCCAGCACGACGCCTATTTTTTGGGCGCGTGATCCTCGGTAAATTATATGACGCACGTTAACACTATCGCCAGGCTATCTATACTAGATTTTAAAGTTCACTGCCCAGGTTACCCCTTCAAAGCAACTTAGATGTTGTATAACGTAAAGAAATTAGCTCAAACATAGAGACAAAAGAACAAGGGAAGAGACAGACATGACGATTAACAAGCGCTACTCCCAACTTTAATGGCCCCAGTGACACTTTGTTTCAGATTTATGATGCTGAATGTGCTTTTCTCAATTCTTTTTTGTCATACCAAACTGCGCCAGCGTCTTGTGTGTGCCTGGACTGCCAGCCATTTTTGCACATTCTCATGCTTTGCTTTATGTTATCTGCTTAATAAAGCCGTAGGTAGCAGCGCTTGTTTACCGTCCTATGTCTCTCCTCACTCGTCCTTTGTCTGGATTTTCGAGCTAATTTCTTTACAGTATGTAACACCAACTAGACCAACAGCTCGCCTCTCGTAACTTAGATTCCGTATATGATATCCTGAAACGAGGCGTATAGGATCCGAGTGACTGCTTCGAGTTCTCACGCGGCAATGATTTTCGACTTACAAACAAGTTGTTTTGCTTTAACGACTATCATGAGCAACTTATGACTGTTCATATTATTTTTTTGGACGTGCTCTTCAGCTGGGGAGAGCCTATAGGGTGTGCCCCTTGACAACAACAAAGTAGATGGCCTTTTTTTTCGAACTTTGCTGCTCGCCTACCTCTACAACCTCGAACGCGAAAATTCCAAGGTAAAACTCTCACAATTATCATGAGGCCTAAGTTGGCCATCATTGCTGAACAACGACCTGTGCTGCTTTTTTCCATTTCAATTAGCTCTGCAGCACGCATTTCCAGGGGCCGGCGATCACAGAACAGAGCCCCGCAAAAAGCTATTTCCCGGCTGCTAATTTCGCACAGCCCACGGATTTTCCTCTTAGGAAGACACGTTATTAATCTCACAGTGGATATCGTGACTTTTGTGCGTTACGTGTCCTGGAAAACTAAATTAGTATTCTTTTCCTTTACATCCATCATTTACTCCTGCCTTTTTCTTCTTGCCAAACTCTACTGTCTTTCTCTTTCAACAACACGCAAACCACTCACCTTTGCTGGGCTTCATGCGCTCTACTCAATTTTCTCGTGACCGTTTCCTTAGGCTGAAGATTACAGCGACATGACTAGGTACTAACTAATTAACACTGATATATTCTAACCATATCAGGGAGATCTGAGAAACGCTTTCATATACTGAAAGACTCTGAAAACTGCAAGCGCAGTCCATTCCTGTTCTGCTATATATTTTATATGATCTGTTTCTTCCGTCTGTACGTGGCATATTTTCATTGTTAAACTGATATCATTGGCTGCTATACATTCCTAACTGGCTTTAGTGAACGATTATTCTTCTACAATACCTCAGAAAGTCGTTCGTATTTCTTTAATACATATTAAGCCTGCCATTTCGAACTGTGTTGAGGCCCTCAATTCCTAACCCGATATAATACTTCACCTGAATAAATATAAGTGTGATACCTTCATGAAATAGAAATTCAGAACCGTGTTTTCAATTTACTTCGATGGATGCCTGTTCCGAGGCCATTCCTGAGAATGCCTCTATTGAAGGTGCACGAGACAATGTTTCGTCTTGCGTGACGCCCTTCTGAACGGCATCATCTCACTTCTCATTCCAAGGACAATGATCGCTGTGCAATCTCTAAACATAGCATGAGTATTGTGACCTCCACATGGCACTCTGGTTTATATATATGATTAAATCAAGGCTACTTAGTGGCTTGGCGTAGATGGCACATTTCTCAGGAACCTGTTGAGGGCTGTTTCCAAGTAGTATGTCGCCTCGGTGGCTCGTCAAGTACATGAGTAGAGCTATTCTGCTAAAATTATCTTAGTGAACAGCTCTGAAGAAATGGAAAGCAAGAAAATGTTTATAGTTACTTCCGTCTTTCAAACAACGTTTGCTATGTATTAACAATATTTTAGAGTCCTCTCCGGCCGCTTTTGCCGTTTGCTTTGCTAGTATTTCTCTCATTACTTACACTTTGTGTGCAGATGGAATTATCCCTCCTTCTTTCCCCACTACTGCCATTAGGTTCGTTAAAATTTTCGATACTTCAAAAAGTGGTGCAATCAGCTTTCTCGATTATCCCGCACACACACGCGCGCGCGCATACACACATACACACCTCCACCCCCCCCACCTCCCCCCCCCCCCCCCCCCCCCCACACACACACACAGCCGCCGCAGTGGCTGAGTGGTTATGGCGCTCGGCTGCTGGCCCGAAAGACGCGGGTTCGGTCCCGGCTGCGGCGGTCTAATTTCAATGGAGGCGAAATTCAAGAGGCCCGTGTACTGTGTGATGTCAGTGTGCACGTTGAAGAACCTCAGGTGGTCGAAATTTCCGGAGCCCTTCACTACGGTGTCTCTCATAGCCGGAGTCGCTTTGGGACGTTAAACCCCCCTAAACAAAACACACACACACACACACACACACACACACACACACACACACACACACACACACACACACACACACACACACACACACACACACACACACACACACACACACACACACACACACACACACACACACACACACACACACACACACGCCGCGCGCGCGCGCGCGCGCACAATAGGGCTCTTCCCAGACGATTCTATTGCCTTTGAACTTCTCACGTTTCATCTGTGCTTTAGAAATCCCTGAGCCATCGCCACATTATAAAACTATCTCGTTTACCTCCCTGTAAATACTTTTATTTTACAGTTCAGATTGCTCTAGTTTTCTCGCTGGCTCCAGGGCTCGAATCTCTTTGCGCTTTATTCTTAGCTTACATATTCCCAACGCCACCCGCACCCGTGTGGTGCAAAATTTTATTGTCCATTTAATCTTCTGCCACTTGTTCAAGATAGCCTTTTGCTCGTATTCTGCTGAAAAAGTTGGTCTCAGCAAACGTTTTATAAATTCCGGAAGATAGAGGCTAAAAGTTAAAAAAGCGTTTTCAAAAACTTCAAATGCTATAAAATTATTGAAATGAGGGAAGCAATTACTATTATTCAGTAATTATCTCGGAAAGGAGAGCGTCTGTCGAGCATATGAGTTTGAATTCATGGACAAGTGGAGGTTGTATGAGAATCGGAAACACAGAAAAGGTGGTTAACTAAGGTTCAGCGGCACAAAGAAATCCGAAGATTTGTTACCATAAAACCGAAACTGAGCGCATACAACGCGCTGGAGAGGCGGTGCGACTGAAACATCCGTTGATGATGTGTTGACATACCTTGGGTTCAAAAATTGAACAGCATGCTTCATTCTTCAAAGCAAGCACTTTGTTTTGCTACGTCACTCTTAGAAATAACGTCCTCGAAGTTGTCGATGACTGCATCACTGTCCCTCTAACATGTGGAAGAATATTATTTACGGGTTACATTAGCGCAGACAGGTCGAATTGGATACCCTACGTATTGCAACAAGTAATCAGCGGGCGTCAGTTTGTGCCGAGCTTCCTCAGCACTACATGCGCTTGATTTGAGCCTTGTGCGGCAAGAATCACCGAATCTCCTACCGCGGTACAACATTGGAAAACAACTTCATCCTCCGTTGGAAGGATAGGCAGCAACGTCACGACGGTGGCTTGGAAATGCTAGTTTTTATTAACGACCCGAACACTTTTGATTGACACGTTACTTCTGAATTTCGTTGAGTTAGCGGCGTACTGTGAGTTGTGTTCATATTGACGGAAGTTGCCCTCGCATGACAGTTTGTTTCTGCAACGTTTGTTTTTGTTTGGAAGCTGTTTTTTTAGGAATTTTCGAAGGTGCTACCAGAAATAATAAAACCGCTGGCTGCCATAATATTCCTAACTTCATCTTTTCTACCGCCACGCGTGACGCGCATTATAGTAGTGAGCTCCATTTTACGGCGGAATCAGTGCTGATTTAACGCCCCTCCAACACCCCTGCCTCCCATCCACCGCCCTCCTTAGGATTTTGGCGACCGTCGGCGGTGAAGAATCCCGCCCGAGCTGGCACCCACCACTTCATCCCTCCATGTCCACCCACCATACCTTCCCACAACCACACTAGCTCGCCTCATCGCGTGCGTGAGCGCACGCTGTGCACTTGGACTGGCCCACTAGATCATGCCTGTTTCCTAAAACTTCGGCAGATTTCTTTGTGTTCTTTTTTTGTTTGGATCCAGCTCAATAATGAGTAAGATGCGGCGTGCATATCAGGACACTGGCGTTATACAGTTGACACGGAGTTTTGAAAAGTTTATTCGGCGTACGTTTATCAGTGTTTTTCGTTTTAAACTGAAAAGTAAGACCTCTACTATTGGACTACCCTTAGTACGGCTAAGAATAATAGGCTGTAAAAAAAAGAGTGCTTATATATATATATATATATATATATATATATATATATATATATATATATATATATATATATATATATATATATATATATATATATATATATATATATATATATATATATATATATATATATATAAGCCGTTCGATAAGCCCGCCTCCTACTAGAAATACGTTAGCCCCTGAGCAAAACTGTGCGCCTACTACTGGTCAGCCTTCCATTAGGGCTGACAACGTGGTGAACGTGTCGAGCCTGCCTCTCACTTCCTCGGAACGTGCGTTACTCGCCAAAGGCCTAACCTTCTGCCCCACGACCGGAAAATTCAATGAATTTCAATTATATAAGGATCTAGATAACTTCGCAAGGAACTTACGTCTGCGTGAGTATTTTGAAAACCGCGAAACGAACCGGGAAATCAACATACCAGGGACATCCGACAAGTCATGGACTCCAAACGAACACAGGGATAGACATTTGGATATGTGCATCACTGCCGTTCAAAAGGATATCCTATCATCGTATTCAAAATCAAAACCAAGAGCGGTCAACAACAACCCCTCGTCCGAAGAACGCCAGGCCCTTAACTCTTTAAGTCGGCGGTCCGACATCATCATCAAGCCTGCGGACAAAGGTGGCGCGATCGTCGTTATGGACAAGACCGAATACTTAAAAGAAGGTTTCCGACAATTGGAAAATAAACAATTTTACACCCAACTCACCAGCGACCCCACAGAAGACTTCGAAGTAAAAATTAACAGTGAGATAAAATCTCTCCTCCAAAAACAAAAGATATCCCAGGACATGTTTAAAGCAATGAGGCCGGTCAAACCAGTCCCTGGGCGGTTCTACCTCCTCCCGAAAATTCACAAACTAAACCGTCCCGGTCGTCCCATTGTCTCAAGTAATGGCACACTCACCGAAAAAATTTCTGGCGTTCTCGACTTTTTACTCAAGGACATTATACCAACTGTCCCCGCCTACGTTCAAGACACTAATCACTTCCTCAGAGTGGTGTCTAACATTGAAATTCCCGATGAGAGCTTATTGGTCACAATGGACGTGACGTCTTTATATACAAATATCCCGCACTCAGACGGCATACGCGCGGCGGTGGATGCATACCTGCGGACGGATCCTCCGGTTTACCTGGATGGGGAAACTCTCGCAACTATTCTGGGTTTAGTACTCAATTACAACCACTTTGAATTTGAGGGAAGGCACTTTCTTCAGGTGAACGGTACGGCGATGGGGACCAGGATGGCACCTGCCTATGCCAATATATTCATGGCGGATCTCGAAACACAATTTCTGGACACTCAACCTTCGAAGCCACTCCTGTACAAGCGTTTTCTGGACGATATCTTCCTCATCTGGCCTCACGATGAAGCTAGCCTATTAACATTTATAGGGAACTACAACAAATTTCACCCATCGATATCGTTCACCCACAGCATCTCCAAAACATCTATAAACTTCTTGGACGTGACAATACAGAAAAAAGGAAACGTACTTAAGACAACGCTCTACAGAAAGCCCACCGACCGGCCGCAGTATCTACATTTTAAGAGCAGCCACCCGCACCACTGCAAGACGAGCATACCTTACTCTCAGGCTCATAGATACCGACGGATATGCTCTGAGCTCGATGACTTTGACCGCCATGCTGAACAACTGAAGACAAATCTCTTACTGAAAAAATATCCCGCTTCCATCGTGGAAGACGCTATTCGGAAAGCTCGCG